>JAOBYE010602188.1:0-12293 GCA_025403585.1 Parazoanthus swiftii
ACGGGAACGATTTTTAACGCAACATTGTTGCGCGGAAAATCGTCGTTGCAAGTTGACTCGTGTAACACGGCCTTAAAAATACATAAACTTAAAACTTTGAATATTCAGTGTATTTCATAAACAAACGTTTTCCAGCATTCAATAATTCACAATGGATTTCAATGATGGCCGGCCCCGTGCCGAGTTTGTGTTCTTAACCTTTCTGGAAATTGAATTAGTATTCACGATTAAGGAAAGTGCTCGACGATATTTTTTGTAAGGATTTTTAAATTATATTTTAAACAGGAGTGAGGATTACTGATGAAGGATTAAGGATCGCAAACTCAAATCTTTACAACTTTTGTTGTAATTTGTGTCAATCATTTGACTCTTCATGTTTATTTTTAACGGGACTCCGTTGATAACAATTTACTATACTGAATATAACAGGTATCCTTCTTAAGTATTCGAAATTGTTGTTAATTTGGACTTTGAACTCCAGAACCTGGACTCCATATTTTTTAAATAGCGGTCTGCCGATGGGCTGTAACGCTCCATTGACTGTCTTTCACGTGATGTGTTTCTACTCAGACGCTTTACCTTGGCTCATTCAACCTGTGAATACTGGCTTTTTATCCCGGTTTTATACATGTTTACAAGTGCAACGAAATTTCGATAAATTTCATTCGGAAATTTTCTTCCTGCTGCTACATTATAGCCCATATAGTTTTAATTTGGAAGGTTGTGTTTTGTTGTTAATTACTGAATTTTGCGAAACTTAAGCGGCAGGTCCAGAGTCGACTTGTATGGTTAACAATCATTCGCTACGTATAACTTATCATGCTGGGCCCGGTTGTACGAAGAATGGATACTTTATCCAGCGGATGTTCTTAATTTTGATTGGACAACGAGCAAATTTTATCCACTGGATAGGGATTTATCCGCTGGATAAAGTTATCCACTCTTCGTACAACCGAGCCCAGATGCAATGGGTTAAAATTATCATCTTTTTCCTGCCGTTTATCAGTCTTGTTTCGCAAATTACAGTTTTGCCAAGCTCATTTCGTTTCGTTTCGCTGAATACAGTAAGCCATTTTAAAAGCTGCAGTGATGTATGGAAAAATAATCAAAACGTCTTGGGTACTAGTGTTCATCATGATCAGCGGTAATGCGTTTATTAAACAGAACCGTAAATCTGAAGTGTGTTCGAAATTCATTTACTACCTATTGGTTTTAGGAGTGAAAAAGACTCACCCACTGGAAGCGGAACTTTATATCGAGAAAAAAAAGAGATGGTAAAGTTATGGAGTTACGGAGCAGAATGTGAGCAGAATTGTGAGATTGCGAGCAGTGCCGCCATCAGACAAAGTGGACCATTTTACCGAACAGAGTTACTCCAGTTAAAATGTTTTAACATATCAATTTAGAATCTAAGTGATCTAGGCTTAAAACATTTGTCATTCAACTGAAGACAAATGTCTGATTACACATCAGGTGTGGCTGTATAGCAATGTTTACTTCTTGAAAGGGTTTCCTTTTAAACACGTAAACGTCAACAACACATTTTCCAATAAAAAAAAAAACCAAAACGTTCTCTTGTATATTTCCTGTATTACTATCTGCAGAAATGTAAACTTGTAAGATCTGTATCGATAAATAGCTCATTTCATGATATCTGCAAACGTAAAAGCCTCTAAGTCTAACAGATGGAAAGATTATACTAATAAATTAAACTATAACACAAAATATGAGCAGCAAGCTGTTGCGTTCCTATTATAGCCATAAATATTGCATTTCTCAAACGTGTGTAAATGGCCAGTATCATATTATTATAATTGAATAAATGGAGAGAGGATTTATGTTTTTAAAATATTCATTTGGAACTTTTTTATACGATTAATGTAGTATTCATTTGGGTTTAAAAGCTAAAAAAGCATTAAAGTCTTTATCAATTTATGTTTATTAGTGGGCAATAAATTGCATAAGTTTATCTAATTTTTCTTTTTTGCATTTAGTTAATGTTTGTTTTGGTCTTCTCCCTTAAGAAGATTTAAATCTAGTTGGCTATTTGGGTAGCTTTAGCACCTGACAGATGATATCAAAACACTCTAAGTGACCTGGGTAGAAATTTGTCTTCAACTTTGTACTTTGCATTTTTGTACATTAAAAATGTAATATTTGTAAGCAAATGGGGATCTGACAATATCCAAAATAATGCTGTGGAAGGTTGTTTTCTGTGTGAGTGGGAAATAATCAGAATGATTGGCACGTACTCAAACATGCCAGCTGAAGTACTTCTTAGTTTTACAACTCAAAATTAGGGAGGTGTGCTGCAGCTGTAGAGTTTTCTGTGGAAACGTTTAAGAGAGAAAGTTAATCCTGGGGATTTTTAGTTTTAATCATTTGCAATGTGCACTCACTTCTGTTACAGCGACAGCAAACTTGTTGTGTCTTAGTTTATGTCAAATTATGCATAGTCAGATAATTCTCTAATTTATGCGCTATGCATTCGATATATTCGGCGATTTTAATAATGCCCAGTAAAGTAAATAAATATTTATATATAAAAAAGCATAAAATGCAAGTAATCAGTCAGTTGACGAAACTTTTTCCTGAGCAGAGATAAAAGATTTTGACGCCTCACAGCATCGTGACTTTCGCACATCAAATGGCATGTTGATGTCCCCAGGGGGCCTCTGTACGTGCCGTACCCGCCATTTTGGCAGCCTTTGAATGTATTTATAATGTCATTTCCGGTTGTTTCTACTTGCACGATCACAACATGTGCTCGCAGCGTGCGCTCTCCTCCAGCTCTCATTGGTCAATTGTACTTGAAAGAATTCAAGGCGCGACCAGAACTTTCAAGTCGAAGTCTTCATCGTTGCGAAAGGGAAAGAAGTAGCGGAGTATTTTTTAGTCTTGCCGTTCTAAATGCAAAATCATGTCTCACATATGTTCAGTTTCAGATCTCAAGAATCTATTTCCGACAAAGACTCGCTTTGTTATTTTTGTTGGCTATATGGCCCTGTTTGTAAACCAAGGTTTGTAGTCTTTTAATACCACTGCTCAGTTGAAAGACATCGTGATTTTGTTTCAGGCGCCATTTGCAGTTACAGCCAAACTTTCAAACTAATTCAGTTCGATTGTGAATCCAAGTCTAAAACAGATTTTATAAGCCTGGAGAGTTTTGCCAATTTCGAATTGTTTGATTGCATGGACAAGTTGAATTTGTGTGCTTCGCCAACGGGACTTGATTAATGAATAACAGTTTGTTCGTCTGTGAAATGTTAATGGCGTCTGGAACAGTCTGTTTCTTCTTAGTTCGAGTAAACTTAATTTTGCTAAGTCTTCGCTTGTAAATGCCACAGGAATACTCATCACTGCAACAAAGGATGAAAAGAACAGATATTCATACAATCCCACAACAGTTGTGCTGTTAACAGAGGTTCTAAAGCTGATTGTGGCAGCAAGTTTACAGCTAAGGGAGTAAGTAGACTACGATTTCCTTTTAAAATGGTGGAAAATATGTCTGTATATGCACACGCATATAAATCTACTCTTAAAACACGTTGTTTTTAGTGAGTATACACAAATTGTTTACGATCAATTACATATGCACCGAACTGTGTTTTAAAAAAAGCGGACAGATTTTATACGAGCTTGAGTGATTGAACAGTTTTAAAAACGCCGAAACTTCCTATTTAATTGATCAGCTGTCAACAACCAGCAGTTCGAAATGGAGTTAAAACGATACAGCCAAAGTTTAGTCCTCTGAAAAGACTGTTTTATCAAATAAAATATATGACTATAAATTTAATTGGTTGATTAAAGGGCGTTGACAGTGTTGCTTTCATATAAGGTACCGCCACGTGGTGATATAGCATTAAGACTGAAAGTTGGGTTCGGAGACACAAATTTGCAGATTTTTACAAGATTGCCAGCAATTTGACCTTTATTGCAAAGAACTTACAATTAAGTCAGTTCGATGAACCAAACTTGCAAGTTGTGTCCACGGGTAAATTTACCCATATTTTTTAGTACGAATATAAAGCAACTTGCATCCAAGAACCTCGTGTAGAAAGTTCTCATGTTTTGTAAAAGTGAGCCACGTTGTCGTTTGACTTGCAGTGTTTTTCTCTATCATTCAGTCCGATGTTTTGACCAAAACTGATTGACTGCAAAACAACTATTAATTAGATCAATGCCAGAATTAATACTCTTTATAAAAATGTTGGTCTAAGTGTTCTTGATTTATTATATTCAGGTCAAATGTTGCTGACTTCTTAGCTGAGATAAAGAAGAGTTACAAAGGTAATGAAAATTCCATATTTTCATTTTTTTGTTTTAAAAGGCCTACTGTCCAGAGATTTGTGGTATCTGCTTGACCCTGGTTGTTCAGATGGTTGACAGTGCTAGCGCTGTCTAGCAGACAATCCTTATCAGCAAATAAGTACTATCAATCCACTGGATAAGAATTTAATGACCAGATAGCATTATCCACCCTTTGAACAACTGGGGCCTGATCCTTTTGAACCATTATTTTATTTGGCCATTAAGTAAACACATTACAGACGTACACATTTAACACATATTCATATCAGTTATTTTTTTCTGGGGTCAACCATTCCTGTTATCTTGCCTTAGTTATCAACTTTGAACTCAAAAAGGTCCATCCCTCTTCTCAGTAACTGTAATACTATTATTAAAACACTTTCAATTAAAAATGTACTTATTTGTGTTTGGCACTCTGAAATATTGAAAATTGTACAGTACATTAGTTTTGCGTGTGGCCTATTGCTCTGACTCCTTAATGGTGTCATTCTGATACCAGCTTGAATACCAACACTAAACCTTGCTTCACAATATGCCTGGATAAAGAAAACCCGCATAAAACATTGTTAAAATGTTTTAAGGTTTACTTTAAAGGATGGAAATTTTGCCAACCCCAAGATTTTTGTGCAAACAACAAGTGTGTTTTTTCGGCTTTATTACTGTAAATTCAGTTTTTGTTACTGAGTTTTAATGATCTGTATTTTCACTCATTTACTGATGAAAAGTTTGGAAACTGTGTGTCACAATGTTTCTGGGCAACTTCTACCAAACCCACTTGTAAACCCATCCTGAGTTTTGCAATAAGATTAAATCAGGTTTAAAAGTGGAGTAGATTGAACCAGAAACTCCAAGACAATAGATCCAAAAGATTTAGTTAAATTTTGATAACATCACAAAATATTTTTAGATGATATAATGCAAGGGTTTTTAAAGCAGAAAAATTTGAGTACATATTAATTATACTGCCATTGACACCACCAGCTTGCCCAATTAGAACCAGCTCCAGGAATAGCTGATTGGTGTTGAAAAAAATTGCCAAATTTTATTGAATTTGACATTTACCATTTTAAATGTGTAATGTGATCGGTCCTAGCAGGGCTCAAAGTTGCGATCCATGTGGACACCAGCGCAACTAGAAAATCTTTGCCGAGTAAAAGTTTCATAGCAGTCACAAGATTGATGATCAAATCATAGATGGTGGGCAATTTGCATTTATGGGTAAAGAATTCCTGGAGTGTATTTTCAGATTTTTAGGGGCTGAAAGTTTATAAAAAAAACATTTGGAATAGAATTTTGTACTAGTTCTGAGGCTGTATTGTATGGAGCACACAAACTATTTAGCAACTGCAGTGTATGAAGTAGCAGCTTAAACATTAATTTCTCATTGCCAGTTGGTGACTTGGTATTCTTCTAATTTTGAGCCCTGTCCAGTTTGTCAGAAAAATTGTCTGTTGTTTGTTTTTGCACTAGCATGTGTCTAGCCACCCTGAAGGTTGACACAGGTTTATCCTTGACAGCTCAGGATTGTCGGAAAATTTGGTGTAATTTGACAGTTGTCCCTGTGTGGGCAACGTCCTGATGCTAACAAGATAATTTTGTTTCCAGAATGGATGGAAACAGATTGATAGTAGCAGTCAGTGACACTGATTTTAGCTGACTTTGAAAGGAAGTAAGCACCTGACACCTGACCCTAAAGATATGTTTTCTCTTTGGAAGATCGAGAGCAGATCCTACACCTGCACTGTGTCGTTGTTATTGTGTTCTGAAGGTTAGGAAACAGGTATTTTGGCCAACTGTTTTTCCTCCTAAGGGAGAGCAACAAGTTAGCTGTATACGAAGTGTTTGCATCTTAGACATTCATTGACACTAAGTTAATGTATTGGTCTAGATCTGAACTTTATATTGTTAAGGCTTTTGAATAGTCTGGCTGTCAAAACGTCAGTTTGATTTAATATATCTGTAAACAAACCTAGGCTGTCACATGAAGTAAATTCAATTTGAGACTGCCAGAATGACCACATTATAGCCATAAATCTTGCATTTCCCAAATGTGAATAAAAGACCAGTATAATATTATTATGTTTGAATAAAAGGAGAGAGGATTTATGTTTTTGAAGTATTAATTTGGAACGCTTGTTTACAATTAATATAGTATTCATTTGGTTTTAAAAGCTAAGAGATGGATTAAAGTCTGTATCCATTTTACATTTAGAAGTAGGCAATAAATTGCATTTTGTTATTGGGCAATAATTGCATAAATGTATCATCTTTTTTTTTCTTACTGCATTTGTTTTTGTCTTCAAGTTAATACCATCATGTTCCAGCTTGTTGTTCTCCCTTAAGATGATTTAATTCTAGTTGGCTATTTGGGTAGCTTTTAGCACTTGACAGATGATATCAAAACACCATAACTGACCAGCTGGGTTAACTTTGTACTTTGTACTTTTGTACATTAAAATGTATAAAAATTATTTTGTAAACAAATGGAGAACTCGGTCTGGCAATATCTTAAATATTTCTTGTTGTGGTGAAATGGAAAGTTTATTTCTGTGTGAGTGGGAAATAATCAAAACTGGTACTTGAACATGACAGTTGAAGTACTTCGTAGTTTTACAAACACAAGTACTTGTATACAACTCAAAATTAGGGAGGGGAGCGGTAACTGTAAAGTTTTCTGTGGAAAGGTTTTAGAGAGAAAGCTAGTCCTGGGGATGTTTAGATTTTATTTTATTCATTTACAATGTGCACTCAATTCTGTTCCAGCTCTCCTCAAACCAGTGTCTTGCCAAAATTGTGGCAACTGGTTATTTGGCAATTTATCAATATTTTGTTTCAGTACATGTATGTCAGCAAACAAGTAAAAAAATGTAATAATAATAACTTGATTTACAGTAAACAATCAAGATGTTTAAAATTCAGTGGAAGTTATGCAAGTCAGATACTTAAACATATTAAAATTAATATTGGAAGAGACTTGTACATGTTTATTGATCCCCACAGGGTGCATGTACGTATGTAGGGGGGGGGGGGCGGCGCAGAGGCTTCTCAACATTTCATTCATTTACAAAACACACTGAAAAAATTTCCTTTGTTGTGCGAATGCCTATTTTTGCCCCCTTTCTGTAGCTACTGTACTAAGGCACAATAAAATTAACATTCGAAAATGAGGATGTTCAACCACTGCCAAATATTATGTATCACTTCACTTTGTTTATATAATGCATCCAGTCAGCCCATTTTTGATCATCTTACTTCACTTTATTGATGAATTGTAACATCTGCTATACATTCAAGTATACATTCTTTTATATTTGCACATCTGTGCATGTATGCATGCATTAGAGAATACAGTTTTTGCGCATACCTACTACATGTAAATTAAATGTGGTTGGATTGTCTGTTCCACCAAAAATGAAAAATTTTATAAATTCTATATTGCATAAATTTACAATCTTTAGTATTATTGCTGTTGGCTTCATAAAGTCGGTCTCCAGGAGAATTCACTAACAGAATATTCCTTGTGAATAACCCAAGAAAAGGGGTTTTTGTTTGGCATTTATTTTATTTGGCATTTATATTAATTGGCATTTTTTAGCTGATATATACAATATAATTATATTGTCTCAGTCTTGGCCAACAGTATTTTTTTAGTATACAGTCATGTAGTTCATCACAATGATGCTAAGTGTGTTACATGCCCTGTGTTTGTCATGTACTGTATGCAAGTCCTAAAATAGATAAAGAAATCGTGCATCTAAGTGAGCATGTTCTTTGCCACTTCAATGTCAAATCAGAACTTCTGAAATAAGTTTTTTTGATCTGACTTTTTGTTTGAGAGAAAATGCAACTTAAGTAATTGAATTTATCTCCGATCTGGAAGGTTCCTTGGGTCATTTTTAGATTGTTGACTACAAGGACGTCAGAAAAAAAGAGATGTGGCAGTAGTTTTGGCTGCTTTCCAGCAGTTCACAGCGAAACAAAGGTTTAGATCAATCTTTAGGATGTCACTGTCATTGACATATATTCCTTATTTAGCTATGGAAGTAGAACCCAAACATTTGTTTCAAATCCACAGAGACTCCTCCATTGGGAACTAGTTTCTATTTCCCACTTGAAGTTCCAGAAATTTGGGATGTCTTTGGTTTCTTGATTTTGATTGGAATTTTCGACAAGGAAATCAATTTTAGCTTTAACTTTTCAAAATAAAACATGTAACAGCTGTTTCATCAAAAAAATGTTGAATGTTTAATTTGGCTTTAACCTATTTACAGTTCTGTTTATAAGTTAAGTTGTCACTTTTTACAGTTATGTTTTTAGTATTTGTCATTAATTAAGAAATTGAAAAACTGATTTCGTGAATTTTCTTGTTGCAGTTCTCACCCTGTACCTGGTGCCTGCATTTCTCTACTGCCTGTACAACAACCTGGCATTTGTGAATCTGAGCGCATATGATCCTGCGACATACTACCTGCTGCTTCAGTTCCGTGTTGTTGTCACAGGGGTGATCTTTCAGGTAAGGTATCAATTTGATGAAATTGGAGGCTAAGTGTCTTGGGATTTGAAACCCCTCCCTTTCACTTTCATATAGTAAAATAGCTGTTTTTAAATTAGTAATAATAACAATATTTAAAAAATAATAACAGTAATTAAGTAATAATGATAATTGTATCAGCTTTCAAATTGCAGCTGTTGGACAAAAGATAAGTTGATTCCTTAAGCATCTTTCTTTAATTTTTGTCCAGTGACGAGTACATGGCTGTCACTACTGATTTACTTGGATGAATCACAAATTAATATACAGGACACATTGAAAAAACAAAGACAGCCTAAATGATGGCTATGCACTCTTCTAGTAAACAATTGGAATAACAATAATGATAGCAATAAAGAAATTTCAACTACAACTGATTTTACTTACTGATTGAGACAAACAGTTTAAAAAATGGGATAAATTTTAAGTAAGTCTGACATGATTTTGGATGTCTCAAATCCAGCTGCCAATTGCCAAGTATTAAATTTTCATTTGATAAGAATTGTTACCCAAATGATTTAAAGTGACATAATGATCAAAATGGTTACGAAATTAGATCATGTATTTTTCAAAGCTTGTTTCAAACATGCGTTAGTTTTGTTATATAGCATAGACCTAGTTGACAAATTAGAACAGTCATTAACATCCAAAGTTTCAGAAGACGACTTGGCCTTAGTGAAGAAATGGCTGCTTCAAGTATGTTGAAGAGTTTGTTGGAATGGGGATCGGAGCCTGTCGACCGGAAGGTAACAGCTCTGATGGCAGCCATCCAGTACACAGACGGATTTTTCCAGGGGGCCATGTCAATACAGTTGGGATCAGTGATTGCAAGTGAAGTTACAAATGTTTACGAGCAAATTGTTGACTGCCAAAACTTTTGTATATAGTTACACTTTAGAATGTTGAATGCAAAAGAAATAACCCCTGGGCATTACAACAATGCTGCCCTAAGGGCATGTCAGATAATTTCTACCACTTGTTTTTCATTTGTTTGATTAGTTTTTTGTTTGTTTTGTTGGAAAAAAAAATTATTTTGTTAGTAAAGACTTTGTCAATTTTGGAAAAAGATCCTAGTAGATGGGGAAGTTTACTCTTCAGCTGTTGCTGTCAGTAGTAGTTTGCTCACATCGGGCCGAAAGGGGTTCATTTTCCAGTCTTATCCATCAGTGCTTCAATGGCATTAAGTTTTACGAGTGTGATTTTTCTGTTTGGTTTTTTTAACTACAGTAGCTGGCTCTTGTCAGTCAAATCCATCAATTTTTTTCGAGTGTTTTTTTAGTTACAGTAGCTCACTCTCATCAGGAGCTAAAAGGGGTACAATGTACATTTCCAGTCAGTGCCATCAATTTGTTGGATCAATTTTTAACAGTGCTTTTTTTGGGGGGAGGGGGGGGGTGGCAGGGGCTGGGAAGGGTAGAAGGGTAGCAGGGTAAGCTATGTACGGCCCTGTGTTTCAGTAGTGATGCTAGTATGAAAACTGTGGAGCAACTCTCAGACTGCTTTAGCAAATGATTATGCAGCATGCTGCTGGCAGAAGTGAACTACTTCATTCTGTGGGGTTGGGGTTAGGGGTGGAACGACTTTTGACTCCAAGTTTTGTCCACTTTTCTTCTCAGTGTATGTGTGTGTCTGTCAGTTGGCTGTCCGTCTGTAGTCTTAGTGTCTCATGCAATACTTTAATCATTTTGGTTGGGGTAGTTTGTTTTGGAAACTTGTCCTCTCATACTCCACAAGTCCTGCATTTCTTTTGTTTCTATTTGGCTGATGAAATGTTTGTCAGCAGAACTTTTTGTCTCACACATCACAAGCACTAGATGAAATGTTTGATTTCCAAGAGAAAAAAGTGTAGCCTTTTTAAAGGTGTTTTTAAGATAGAGTCGGAGCTACACAAGATCATGCCACTGCGGACTCGAACAATTTTTCGTACCATTCCTTTCAGTTGCGTGACATGTACCCTACTACTGAAACGAGCCTTGCATTTCGTCGAGCAGAAAAAAGAGAGTTTTCGTAATTTGCACAGTATCAAAACACAAATATGTTGCAACTGTTGAACCAGTTGTCAGTTTGAAAAACTGTGCAACTCACAAAGTTCGAAAATTTAAAATTGTAATAAAATTTAAAACTTTGATGTATGAAAGTATACAGAATATGAGTGGAGCTCCTTCATATGCTTTCCATTTCAGATTCTCTCATTAAATATTTTGAACATACGCCATTTTTTTTGTTTAACGAACTGTAGAAATCATCAGGCTGCAATATTTAAAACAATTGAGCTGGCTAGCTGTAGGTCATTGTAGGCCATGATGTCGCACGAAGTAATGTGGACAACTGATCGTTAATCAAATCTAAAGGTCGCTGCTCAAATATTAGATACAGTGTAACAACCACCTTGTGGTTGCACCTTCACAGTCGAATATTGCACAGATAGACAACCAGAATATTGCACAGTTTATGGAAACAGTGGATCTGAAAAGCGTATCTGCTTGAAGAAGTTCATGCACGGGACAAATTTTATTTACGCGTGTTAAATGCTCTCTATTACGATAGTTAACGATATTACATGTTTAAAACCTCTCTTTTATGCACTGCCATTGTTACTTTTTGGATTGTAATTTATTTGGATATCTCCTACTAGAGACAATTTACAGCCGGAAATCAAGAATAAACGCCTGCTTCAGTACTTGTGACGTTTGAACCACTCATCGAAAACTCATAAAATGACCATTTATTTTGCTTTTCTTGAGCAGAAATGCTTAGAGTTAATCGCTCGAACTCTTAAACCGTTTATTTTGCTTACCTTGAAGGGTAGAAGTATTTGGTCTTATTTGTTCAAACTTTTGAACTGTATGTCTATAAACCGTAAAAAAGTTCTAATTTTTTCGACGTTTTGATTGTCTTGAAGAGTTAATGTTTTTAATATCATTTGTTCTCATATTGAAGCGTTTGTCGAAAACCTGTGTAATGATGAATTCATTTTGCATTTCTTAAAGACTAGAAAAGTTCGTGTTGTTCCTGTTTTAAAAGGAAAAACTTTTGAACGTTTTGTCGAATCCATTGTAATGATCACTCATCTTGTTTGTTTTGAGAAATAGAAAGAGTTGGTGTTGGTTAATTTACAAACTTGAAAATTAAAAATTATGATAAAATTTGAAAACTTGGATGTATGACAGCATAGTAGGATAGAAGTTGAGTTTCAACTGTTTCCGTTTCAGATTCTGTTTGACAAGAAGTTGAGTGCAACCCAATGGATGTCCTTGATCCTGTTGTCGATGGGATGCGTAGTAAAACAACTGAGCTTCCAAGACTCCAAGAGCTTTGGTATTTCGCTCGCTTTGCAGTCCAACCTGGTCTTGATTTTGGTGCAAGTTGTCTGCGCTTGTTTTGCTAGTGTCTACAACGAGTATCTCCTCAAAGGCAAAGAAGGAAATGTCCCTTTCTACATCCAGAACGT
>JAOBYE010602410.1:0-12291 GCA_025403585.1 Parazoanthus swiftii
CATTCAGATATAGACGAGTGTGGGGAAGGGGTCAGCGGCTGTTCCCAGGAGTGTACCAATACCGTAGGAGGATACAAGTGTTACTGTAAAAACGGTTTCCGACTATCCAATAACAACCACACTTGTGAAGGTACTTTGTAAACCATCACTCAGATGATTTATCCTCAATAACATTATCATAAAAATAACTCTTAAAGCTGTAGGTGAAATAAGTAATTATGAAGTCAAGACGTTGATCGTTATGCACAGTTGTTCCGGCTTTGGAAAGTTATTGTTAATACTAGAAAAACTGATGACTGATTTTCCTGCACCAGTTATCCAACAGTATTTTTAAACCAAAGCAGGCAATCTTGTTTTCAGTTTTTTTAGTAATAATAATAATAATAATAAAATGATTCTTCAAATATATTGAGACTATACACAGTGGAATGACACTGGTCCATTTCGTTGAACTGCTCTGGAAAATGATATACATGTACGGTTAAGTTTAGAAATGATATTTACGAAACATCTTTGTTTGACAACAGTTTTTTTAAGAAAACGCATTATGATTTATGACGTATGCAAACTAGCACAAACATCATTATGCACAAATTTTCCTTGGAAAATGAAACATTTTCTTTTAATTAACCGATTTGCAAAGCGTATGTATCGCTTTCGTAATATTAGGCGTGCAATTCAAAAAGGAGATAGGACGAAATGTATTTTGAGGCTTATACAGCAATGAAACAAAGTATTAGTAGCCTTCATTACAACTTGATGGTTCTTTTTATCAACTATTGTCAGAATCAATATATTTACCTATTTATTATTTTTGTTTTCTTTTGCCTAATGTTATGGTTATACTTGTAATTAAATAAAAATACAATAAAAAAAAACTATTGTCAGAATCAACTTATAGGCTACGTCCATACAACGTGCCAAAACAACGCAAATACAGGTAAAATACGTACAATATAAATTAAGCATTAAGATTTACACTCTTCAGGCGCTAACAGGCTTCTTCAAAACAATCCAAACTACTTTAATGCGGTGATTTGACTTAAGTCCTAGTGGCTTTGCTGAATCTCTTACCCAGACCTCCCATCCGTTCGGGGCCGCTTTCATTCAAATTATACTCTCTTCCAGACATCAATGAATGCAGAGAGAAGATCAGCGGTTGTTCGCAAGAATGTGAGAATACTCTCGGCGGATACACGTGTCGCTGTAGACAAGGATTTCTGCTGGCGCACAATAATCACTCGTGTCAAGGTATTATTATAGACAGCCCAAGTTTTGACTTAGTCGTTGAGAACAGATTTATATAGTACTTTGTTTGGGAGACGTTTCTTCTTACGGGGATAAACTCCGAGACCCACAAACTCCCCAAATTGTCTCAATTGGCCTTTCATTTTCGTGCAGACCCATGCACTGAAGCAACAACTGTGGTAGGAAACCTTAATTTGTGTAATTCATCTAATTTCGTTTATTCCGCAGTTAAACTAACGTCGATATTTACCAATACAAAGTCTTTTAATATATAGCTCCCATGCTCTCAGTGATTCAAGGTTTGGTCTGCCTATGGCGTTAATTGACTTTTTACTGAACCGTCATGGCTCAGGAAGCAAATGCTTCTAAAGGGAGAGGGGAAGGGGGAAGGGGGAAGGGAGATCAGCGAGAAAATAGATCCCTCCTCCCACCCCTGCTTTTCCCGTTCTCCCTAGAGAATCGACGACTTCTTTGTTCATTGTATACTTCTATTTCATTGATGCTGCTGTACATACACGTAGTTCCAAAACTGCGGCTGCTCGTGGCAACCTGGGTCGAGTAGCCTGAAAGCGAGGCATTGAGCTAAGACCTATGGCAGATCTGTATTTGCTTATGGTAATCGCGACGAGCGCAGACATGCCTCAACATTGCTGTGTTCCTTACTGCACAAAGAAGGTTTACGAAGAGGATGGCGTCAAGATTTCTTTCCACTAGGCCCTCGATGCCTCGTTCTCATGCAACTCGTCCCAGATCATCGCGGGTGGCCACCATTTTGGAATAAGGTGTATGCTCTGGTGTTTTATAGGAGTACTTATTGACTCAGTTTTCCAGGTGTTAACAAATGCTTGGCTGCTAATGTCCGAAGATTACTCCTCTGCCCATAGAAACTCGTTCTCGTAAAACATAATGCTCTGCTGATTTTCTCGCAAATGATCGATCGCCACCAAGGTGTTTCGATACATTCTGACAGGCGGCGTGTCTTAAACGTCCTATAAAGCAGATCTTTTAACAGCGGATTGCTTCATTTTGTGTCACAGTGATCCTGTCAAATGGGTCTTGTGAAAGATTTGCTTGTTCTAATTTTGGCAACGTAAGAACATTAAACTAGGTTCTGTTGTTGCAACAGTTTGAATGAACAATTTGTTATTATTATTATTATTACCATTCATAATGGATCTAAAAAGACGATTACTTGAGACCTGTCCGAACTCAGATCAGTCTCCATACAAGTACTTTTATCTGATTACGTGAGGTCGGTACGAATCTCGACTCAGGCCAGCACGACTCTTTCCAGTCACTTGACCGAAACGACTGATCCCAGGCTGGGCCAACTTCACTGAGACCGGTTAGACAGTTTGTCCGTGCAATCTGAAAGATCTCATACTGGCCTGAAACTCGCATAGTTAAGGGGAGTCAGGATGGCCGAGTGGTTCCCACCTCTGTTCACACCTGGGCTAAGCATGTGGGCTGAAATTTGTCGATCTCCTCCTGACTCTGAGGATTTTTCTCCGGGTTCTGCGGTTTTCCTCCCTCCACAAAATCGACTTCACGCCAAGATCTGTGTCGTCGAGCGATTAATCATGAGCCTTTGGCTTTGGAGAATGGGCGAACACTCCCGGTGTAACGACGTTAAATAAAATTTAAATTAGTTTAGTTTTTAGCATGCGAACCTAACTAACCACTTGTCATTTTCGGTATGGTATAACGCATCGACTCTGTACCGGTTTGAGTTTAGACCGGTCTGAAGTCTAACCGGTCTCATGTAGTGAGTCTATACCAGTTTAATTTTGAACCGGTTCAAGTTCATACCGGTCTCATGTAATCACCCTCTAAATAAATATTTTTAGTGATAACAAAAGCAAGCTGATATTTACAATTCTTATTTCTATTCACTGAAACTTTTATCCACGCAGTTAGCAACTGATCACGAAAGTGACTTCGAGATGCAATAGAACGCTACACGAAAAACTTATGGGAGAATTCAAATGGGAAAAAAAGGCCACTAAGCCAGAACTAATTGGCAGTTTGCTTAGACTTCGTAGCTGGCGGTCTTGTGAGAAGGCACCGTGTTGGACGAGTTCAAAGGAAAAGACTTTCTTTTGAGTTCATTTAATATAGCGCCAGAAACCGTACTTTGCGCAAGAAATCGAACTTTCCGCCTTGAGGAAAACGCGCTGAAACCGTGTAACAAAACATTGACGATCATTGTTATGCCATGATGCGTTTGTTACAGACCTAACTCTACAACAGAACTGCTTTCATAACACCCAATCACTCTGCATCTACTTACACTTAACAACATTTTGCAATTATGTGCAAGTCGAGTATTCACATTTGCATATTGCAGATGTTTGCGACCTTGGAAAACACAACTGTTTGCAAGTGTGTATCCGATCAAACAGCAGTCGGGGGTTCAACTGCTCGTGCCACGATGGTTTTAGATTACGAGGGGACACCACATCGTGCAGTGATGTTGATGAGTGTGCCGAGGGGACCAGCGAATGTGCACATGGCTGCACCAATACCGTAGGAGCTTACATGTGTTACTGCAGAGTGGGCTTCCTTCTCAAGAGTGACAACCACACATGTCAACGTATGTAGCTGCTAATTAAGTAGTACTAAAACATTAACAAAAGATAATAATTTATTGTCAGATTATAATGTATTCCTTGCCTAAAATCCTTACTCCGTAAAAACCACACGATCCGCACCATTAGGAGACATACAGACAGACACACACACACACACACACACACACACACAGGCAGGGAAAGAAACTCACTTTCCGCCCAAAGGGTCTTCTCTTGGCATACCTTGATAATGCGAAAGCCAGAGATAAACAAGCAAATCCTTTTTTGTGATATGTGCCAACCCTCACTGACGAAAGCAGGATTGACGTTCACTGTCGTAAGGAGACAGACCAGACTGTGTACGATGAAAACAAGAAAGAAGATATTCTTATGAAGCTAATATACAAGTAGCTGCTCGTGGATCTCAAACAGGGAAAAGAAATACCAGGAGAAGATACAAAACTTTCAACAAGCAAGAGAACGATTGAAAACACGTCACCTGAAATACACGATCAAGCAATAGACAAATCAGGTAAAAATCGACGTCCTTGAAGCTGCAAGTCGCCCACTGGTGAGAGACCTCAGCACGTGTTTGGAAAGAAGGAGGCTTTACGCTCTGTCATAGCCATGCAAAAAGCCATCATAGCAAACAGCATGCACATCAAGAACAAAACTTACATAAGTTGAACAGTCGAACAAATGAATTTAGGGAATAAAAACAGGCAGCCCTTCAGACCCTGTATGACCTTACCGAACTCATTAGAACGAATATACTTAAAAGGGAAAAAAGAGGAAGAGACCAGAGAAAGATCATGCAGAGGGATTGCTTTTCAAATTAGAACCGGAATTTTAAGTAGTACGTACAATTCTAGTTTACAGACCAGAATGCAGTAGATCTAGAGCTGCAGACAGAGGAAAAAACCAGAGAGATCAGAGCGATCAGAAAGAGAATGGGAGAGGGAGAGAGAACAGAGCGAGAGAGAGAGAGAATGAATGATTGAATGTACTTTTATTTAAACACGGCAATTTACAATCAGTAAAACTGTTTTTTCCCGAAAAGCCGTGTGGTATATCAATTTAAAGTCAATGGACAACTTGTTTTGTATACAGAATTGGTATTAATCTAAAATTCCTGTAAATCTTACTTTATCTAAGATAATTAAACAAACTGACACTATATAACAGCGACATTTTTTACATTTTTCTTGAAAATGGAGAGATTCGGAGCAGACCTAATTAGGTATGGAATAGAATTCCATATCTTTGCACTAACAAAAGAAAAAGAATTCCTTTTCAATAATTCAGTATTAAATTTGGGCAGTAAAAGTCTGCTTCCTTTCTCTCTCAAATCGAACTTATTGTTGCTGAACGAAAAGAGTTCACAGAACTATTCTGGAGCTAACTTGCAACTGCATTTTTATTTCCTTCATCAATATTGAGTGGTAACTCGTTAGATGCATCAAGCAGGGCAGTGACCGTTGAATGAAGGGACCGAAATCCTGACTGATGTTTGAATATGATGTTATTGTACGAAAGATATTCATACAGTTGGTTATAAACATTTTTTTTCAAAAACCTTAGATATTGCGGGGAGGATAGAGATGGGCCGATAGTTGTTTGGATCTGTTTTATCATCCTTTATGAATGATGAGAATACTTTGGCATTTTTCCACGCGGAAGGAAAAATTCTGATAATTAATGACTTGTTGAAAATTTCGAAACTTTTAAGAGTTTTGCTGAGATTTTGTCAAGCCCCGTTGCTTTTCTGCTCGTGAGAGATGTCAGGGTCTCTAAAACTGTTTTTACAGAGATATTTCTAAATTGAAATGTGGTATTTATTATAGGAGAGAGAGAGAGAGAGAGATCTCAGAGGGATTGTTTTTCACTTTAGAACTGGAACTGTAAGTAATACTTACATTTCAGATCATACAGATCGTAATGAAGTTGATCTAGAACTGCTTGTCAAAAAAACGATAATACCATTTTAATTGTTGCACACATGAACAAAGATTGTTAGTAATGGTACGAAAGAAAGTGAATTTATTTACGATATCTATAGTTATAATCTATGGAGGGAGGAGTCTTAAACATAGCTGAAGCATATATGAATTGATTTGCACGCAGCGAGTGTGGGTAATCAAGAACGGATTTGCAGATGGATGCTTTTCAATTTCACCATCGACCAACACTTGTGAAAACTGATTTTGTGAAAAATGGTGTTTCAGTCAAAATGGCCGTTAAGCCATGTTCAAATGCGTAGTCTTAGAAAGTGTAAACTAACCGTTTAAACAAAGTAATGATAAAAGGTTTACTTTGTAGTTTTCTAGAAAAACATACCCAGAATTCTGTCATAAAAGCAACCTTTCTACACAGATGTTTGTGCGACTGACAGTCACAACTGCTCCCATTTCTGTTTCCCATCCGATCATTCCTGGGGTTTCAACTGTTCATGCACTGAAGGCTATGAACTTGCAAATGATGGTAAAACTTGCCGAGACATCAACGAGTGCGATCAAAATGCCAGCGGTTGTTCCCAAGAATGTAACAATACTGCTGGAGGATACGAATGCTACTGTAGAGAAGGCTACCAACTTACCGCTGATAACCACACTTGTCAAGGTGCATCTATTGGATTGAATTTGTCAGCTTAGGCTCATTTATAGGAGGGGTCCTTAGTTAAGAGAGGTGTAACGGCAAACGTGTATTAAGTACTGAATGTTAATTCTTCCTTTCACATTGCCCCGGAGCTCTATAACAGCTATAAAAAGAACATACCCCACGGAGATCCAGGGGTGGTCCTTCAGGGCGAGCGAAAAATCTGAGGCGAAAGAAAACAAAAAAAAAGGAGAGTTTGAGGAGCTCTTCATTTTGTAAGAGTGGATCGGCCTTCAAATTCAACGCTTTTGGCCTCGCTTCGCTTATTGTGCGGGACAAACTGCCCCTGGGTTTTCGAGGGTACAAAAAAAGCATCGTATTCAATAATTAACGAACGTTTCTCAGCCTTCCTGAAAATGCGGGAGACTTTTTCTGCGAAATAAAGCGTCTTTAGGAAAGCTAAATATTTCAGGCGGTCGCTCAACCTTGTCTAAAATACTTGTACCAACTATAGGCAGATACTAGCAAATAATTTTCACACATTATGGTTATGTTGTTGTATTTTTTTTTGGGTTGGTGGAAAGAAAACTTCGCTACAACTCCTTGGTTGTGGTTTAAAGTTAATTACAATATAGCAATCATAAAGAACTTTAAGTGAAAGCTGTTAGTGCATTACATTTTAGTTTTCGTTAAATTCACAACATTTCTATATAAATCACGGGAGAGATTACTTTCAGACTATGTATGCAAACACCAATCTGATCCCATTCAAACGTAATTTACCAATTAAATACTTGATACCTCTATCGAATTTAATTTATTGGCTTACTATCAAGTTTATCTGCCAAATTTAATTTGACATAGCAGAAACTATATTTACTGTAGTTTTGAATTACTTTCGACGTTTTCTACAGGGCTTCAGGTAGCTCAGTAAGCGCAAGTACTGATCGTTAATTGGCAGTTTTTGGAATTTCCTCTGCAGACGTTGACGAATGCGAAACCAAGACAAGCGGCTGTTCACAAGAGTGTAACAATACTGCTGGAAGTTACAAGTGTTACTGCAGAGACGGGTACCGTCTCACGAACGACAGTCACACCTGTGAAGGTAATTATTAAAGAAAGCCATGAAATTCGCGGACTACAACAAAGATTTCTTAAGTCTAGTTTTGCAACATTTCTTTTCAAAGAACCCTCTCCATTAAATACATTTCTTAATCGTAGATATCGATGAGTGCAAAGAGATGAGGAGCGGTTGCTACCAAGAATGTAACAATACTGCTGGAGGATACGAATGCTACTGTAGAGAAGGCTACCAACTTACTTCTGATAACCACACTTGTCAAGGTAGGTACGAACAATTTAATGACACTGCAAACATCCGAATGACACTCCTGGCGGGAAATTGTCAGTTTAGACCCACTTACTCTACACGACAAGGTGGAACGGATGGGATAACTTTTCTCTTGTAATCGACAATTTATCCCGTTCCTTTTTAACCGATCTGTTCCAAAGAAGGACCATAAACGTATGCGAACGGATCAGACGAAAAATGGTTCCGTACCCGTATCACCGTATCACACAATAAATCAAATGCAACTGACCTTCAGGACTGGACTTTTACACTCCTTTACTTTGGTTGCAACCTCGATATATCGGAAGCTTTTGGTAACATCGTCTTTAGCATTTTCGTAGTATCAGTGACTACTGTACATCACTGTTGTTTTGAGTTTTTTTCAACATTATCTTAGAGGGCTTCAGGCAGCTAGACAAACGTATGTGATAATCGTTAACTAGTTTTTTTTTTTGAATTTGCTCTGCAGATATTGACGAATGCGAAACCAAGACAAGCGGCTGTTCACAAGAGTGTGATAATACTGCTGGTAGTTACAAGTGTTACTGCAGAGACGGGTACCGTCTCGCAAACGACAGTCAGACCTGTGAAGGTAAGACAAAGAAGGGTTGTGAGACGGGTACCGAGTTCGCAGGAGAGCAAACTGCCAATGTATTTTGTTATTTAAGATACTGTTGAATGCGAAAGAAAAACCCGCGGAAAATGCCAGCAGATCTAGCATAACAACGTAGTCGGTGGTTATAATTGTTGAAAAGATGCGAAGCGATATCAATGCTGTTAGTGGCCTTAACTGTTGTTGTAAACCCGGCATACAGTTAATTCGTGGATTACTACAAAGATATCTAAGGTGGTCTAGTCTTCCAACATTTCTTTTGTAAGATCCCTTTTCCACTTATTATGTCTCATATCCGTAGATATCGAGGAATGCAAAGAGATGAGGAGCGGTTGTTCCCAAGAATGTATCAATACTGTTGGAGGATACGAATGCTACTGTAGAGAAGGCTACCAACTTACTGCTGATAACCACACTTGTCAAGGTACGAACAATTTAATGACACTGCAAACATCCGGATGAGACCCATGGAAGGAACTTTTCAGTTTAAGGTTCGTTTATTGAACAGAAAAAAGATGGAAAGGACTGGATAACTTTTCTCTTGTAATTGGCAATTTATCCCGTTCTTTTTTAGCGATTCGGTTCAAAGAAGGACCACAACCGTACGCGAACGGGTAAGATGTAAAAATGGTTCCGTACCCGTATCGCCGTATCACAAAATAAATCAAATGCAACTGCGGACCTTCAGGACTGAGTTTCGCACTCCTTTACTTTTGTTGCAACCCCGATATATCGGAAAGCTTTCGGTATTATTTTGGTAACATCGTCCCTGCCATTTTCGTTGTATTGGGGACTACTTATATCACTTTGGTTTTATTTTTTTTTTCAACTTCATTTTACAGGGCTTCAGGCAGCTAGGTACACGTAGGTGGTTATCGTTTATTAGCAGTTCTTTTAATTTGCTCTGCAGACATTGACGAATGCGGAACCAAGACAAGTGGCTGTTCACAAAAGTGTAACAATACTGCTGGTAGTTACAAGTGTTACTGCAGAGACGGGTACCGTCTCGCGAACGACAGTCACACCTGTGAAGGTAAGACAAAGAAGAGTTGTGAGACTGATACCGTGTTCACAGGAGTGCAAACTTCTAGTGTATTTTGTTGTTTGAGATACTTGCGAATGGCAAAAGAATATTAGCGGCTAATACCAGCAGAGTAACTGTTAGTGGCCTTAAGTGTTATTGTAAACCCATACAATTCGCGAAGTACAAAAAAGATTGTCTAAAGTTCAGTCTTGCAACAATTCCTTTGAAATATCTTTTTTCCACTAAATACATTTCTTATTCGTAGATATCGATGAGTGCAAAGAGATGAGGAGCGGTTGCTCTCAAGAATGTAACAATACTGCTGGAGGATACGAATGCTACTGTAGAGCAGGCTACCAACTTACCGCTGATAACCACACTTGTCAAGGTAGGAACAATTTAATGACACCACAAACATCCAAATGAGTCCACTGGCGAGAATATTTCAGTTTAGACCCACTTACTCTACACGACAAGGTGGAACGGATGGGATAACTTTTCTCTTGTAATCGACAGCTTATCCCTTTCTATCTTAACCGATCTGTTCCAAAGAAGGACCATAACCGTATGCGAACGGGTCAGACGAAAAAATAGTTTCGTACTCGTATCGCCGTATCACACAATAAATCAGATGCAACTGACCTTCAAGACTGGCCTTTTCACACTCCTTTACTTTGGTTGCAACCCCGATACAGCACAAGTTTTGTAACTTCGTTATATTGGGATTTCATTTATAACGAAATCCCGATAAAACGTAGTATTTCGCCCGGAACCTTGGCATTTTCTTTGTGTCGGGGACTACCGTACATCACTGTGATTTTGAATAACTTTCAACATTTTCTCACAGAAATTCAGGCAGCTGGATAAATGTAAGTGATAATTGTTAATTAGCAGTTTTTTATAATTTCCTCTGCAGACATTGACGAATGCGGAACCAAGACAAGCGGCTGTTCACAAAAGTGTAACAATACTGCTGGTAGTTACAAGTGTTACTGCAGAGACGGGTACCGTCTCGCGAACGACAGTCACACCTGTGAAGGTAAGGAAAAGAAGGATTGTGAGACGGGTACCGTGTTCACAGGAGAGCAAACTGCTAGTGTATTTTGTTGTTTGAGATACTTGCGAATGGCAAAAGAATATTAGCGGCTTATACCAGCAGAGTAACTGTTAGTAGCCTTAAGAGTTATTGTAAACCCATACAACTCGCGGAGTACAAAAAAGACTGTCTAAAGTTCAGTCTTGCAACAATTCTTTTGAAATATCTTTTTTCCACTAAATACATTTCTTATTCGTAGATATCGAGGAGTGCAAGGAGATGAGGAGCGGTTGCTCCCAAGAATGTAACAATACTGCTGGAGGATACGAATGCTACTGTAGAGAAGGCTACCAACTTACTGCTGATAACCACACTTGTCAAGGTACGAACAATTTAATGACACTGCAAACAGGCCTGTTTATTGAACAGAAAAAAAATGGAAGAATCTTTCGAATTCTGCAAACTAAAGCATGTTTGGGCAGGCTTACAGTTTCTAGCAGTCACTCAACTTTGTGGGAAATAATTGTACCAAATACAAAGAGATACAAAAAAAATATTTTCGAGAGGGGTCCACTTTAAGTTTTGCTTGAACTCTTTGGTGGTGGTGTAAAGTTAAAGCAGAAATCGCAGCCACTTTTGTACACTAAAATGATATCAGTCTCAGTTATTTGAACATATCGCGAATTGTAAGACTGGTACCATGTTCCCAGGAGTACAAAGTGCTACGGTATTAGTTATTTGAGATACTGATGAATGCCAAAAGAATACCAGCGACTAATGCCAGCAGAGTAACAGTACGGTTGGTCGGTGGTTATAAGTGTTGTAGCCGTAGTGCAAAACAATATCGATACTGTTAGTGGCATTAAGTGTTAGTGTTAACCAATAAACTTCGTGGATTACAACAAAGATTGTCTCAAAAATAGTATGCAACATTTTTTTTAAAGATCACTTTTCCACGTAATATGTTTCATATTTGTAGATATCGACGAATGCAAAGAGATTACGAGCAGCTGCTTCCAAGAATGTGACAATACGGTTGGAAGTTATAGGTGTTACTGTAGAGATGGTTTCTATCTCATCAGTGACCGACGTACTTGTGTGGGTAAGCACAGCAAAATTAAGTATCCTATGTCGGGCGACTTGTTTTTCAATGACAATTGATTGGATACCAACAATTTCAAAATGTTACTATTAAAACGTATTAAAATCATATAATGTCAAGACAGTACACACGGTTGTTCTCAAGAGTTTAACAATTCGATGGGTGGTTATAAGTGTTAATGTGGAGATGGATACCACCTTACTAACTAGGACAAAACAAGAGGATTGGGTCTTTCAGAGCTCAATGACACATGTGACTAGGTGCAGGAATATTCCAAAATTGTATATATATATTCGATCTGCAATAACGAAATTAATTTAAATGAAGTTGTCATGAAACATAAACAAAATTACAAGTGATTACTCACTTCTATGGCTTTTCCTGCTGTGTATTGTCGACCGAGACTAAATCAAGCAAATTCAAAATGTCTATCTTCTTGATTTCTAAAGCCGCATGATAACAGTTTCAACATTTGCTTCAACATCCAATCGATTTTATCGAACAGCAATGTTGAAACCGTTTGCCAACCCCTTTCAAACATGTTAAAACATGATGAAACGAAGTCGAAAAGATGTCGAAAAGTTTAAAATGGTTTAAACGTTGCTTCAACAAACATCCTTTCGACTTTTCTTTTGTTCTCGAAAATGTTGAAGGTTGTTGAATCCGTTTGCGCGGAAGTCCAAATCTGAAATTTTCAGTTCAAGTTCATGGTCAAACGTGGTTTTTCGTTCCAAGAGAAGGGAACGACGTAT
>JAOBYE010602521.1:0-12290 GCA_025403585.1 Parazoanthus swiftii
AAACAATTGTGCTTACCCCCCCCCCCCCCCTTCTCCCTCGCTCCGTCCGGCTCTGTATATTTTAAAAACATTCACCAAGATACAGCTTGTCTGCTTTATTTGTAACTTAACGAACCATAATTCATAAAACAATGATGGAACAGGAAGAGCGGAAAGCCCGTTTTTCCGATCCGCTCTATCGCACCGGTGCACCCGAAGTTTTAAGCCATTTAGGGATGTTACCGGCTGGTCATGCGGCTTTTCACTGTTGTTCGCGTTAGAACCTCTTTAGCAGTATTTGACGGCACGGTGAAAAGACAAAAGCTATCGTTTTCTTGTTGTTGCTACGTGGATACAATAATTAAAATTACTGTAACACACTCTTTGTTCTTATGATAATTTATTCCGTGTTCGTGCGATCAGGTTGTGAACCGTGCTTAATTTCCATGGCAACGCCAGCAATCGTGTTCCAAAGAGTGAAGTGTCGTCCATTTTGAACAAAGTTGTATTCTGGAACGCCGTGACACGAGTTTGTATTTCTCTTCATTTATTATCATGTAGAAGCTCATCATTAATGATCGTGGCCTTTGACAAAGGACTCAGCGCCTTCTGCATAAAATGCAAAGTAAGTGACAAATTTGTTAATGACAAGTCCAATTACATTGACTTTGCTTTGTCGAGTGGTAAATAATTTATTGGCCTGGTCTCTTTTTAATCGAGCAGAGTTTAGAATTATTGGCAAGAAAGGTGAAGGAACCTTCTCGGAAGTGTTAAAAGTACAGGATATAAGAGATGGAGGTTACTTTGCTTGTAAGAAGATGAAGCAGCGATACGAAAGGTAAGCTACATCTGAGCGTGCTTTGCCTTTTTGACCTTGAGAGTCAACCGCTCAAAACACCATTTCTTTTTTCCGCAAAATGCAGCCTTGAACATGTCAATAACCTGCGAGAAGTACAAGCCATGCGGAGATTAAACCCCCATGCCAATGTCTTGGACTTGAAAGAAATAGTCTTGTAAGTACAATACATGACAGAAATTACTCGCGAACTGTCTCCTGCCGGAATGCGGCAACAGTTTGTTTACCGTTACAGCGTTAGCGAACTTTGATTTGCTCACGGATACGTACATCGGATCCCAAATTTTTGAACAATCGTGTCTTCATTGAGCTTGTGGGATTGTTTTGGCTGTTATGTATAAATCTTGTAAATGTCGTGTTGCGTAATGATGAGTTCGCTGTTCCAAACAAACTTTTCAGAATTTTAGTTTTGTTATTGTAATGAGCGTCAGCGGGTAATCTTGCTTGTCGCACTTCCACCAGACTCCAGAGGCTCACTGCTTAGTAAGAAAATAAATCACTAGTACTGTGCAAGTTTTTTCAGGGCATAAACATTTTTAAAAAGATATTGTCTGGCCTACATACAATTTACACTTAAAAAAATAATAATAAAATTTTGTTCCATGGGATCATATACATACATATATACTTACATACACACATAAAAATATAAATATTATAAAATTATATATATGAGCCCATTAAGTAAAATTTTATTTTTTCAAGTTTAAAAACTTTGATTGTGTGTAGGCCAGGTACAACATTTATCCTTAATTTAGGCCCTGAAAACTTAATAATACAAGTATATGTACTAGATATTACTTCTTTCAAAGTGCTTCAGGGTTTTCTTAAGGCTTGGAATATGGGGTGCACTGCAGAGTGGAAAGGGAGGTATACCAGTCCTATGTTTAGGGTCATGAACACTGAAGATGTGAGGATCTGAGGATCTGGGGTCATAGGTTATCCCAGAACATTTTAAATCTAGAGCCCTGGAAAAACATTTTTCTCCATAATTTTGGGGACTAATTTCTTAAGAATTTTGGCCTTAAAATACCAGTCTTTTAAGTTTTTGTAATAATACTAACCTAAATGTAAGTCAGTAAACTGTAAGTATACCAATCGTAAGATATTCTTGTGAACATTTTAGACAGGATTTTTCAAAAATTGTCACTTACTGAATTAGAAGTGCTGTTGATTACCTTCTTGGCAACAACACTAAAAAATGAACTGCCAACATTAATCTGACAGTGACAAGAAGACAGGATCTTTAGCCCTCATATGTGAGCTGATGGATATGAACTTGTATGAATTGATACGAGGTATGCAAGTTCTACAATCAATTACATGATAAAATATTGTAGTTTAATTTTCTTTAAAACTATTTAAACTTGGTATAAATTTCCAAGTTATTTAACATACGTTTATAAAATGTTTAATTGTACAGACTGTGACATGAATATCTGGAGATAACAAAGTGTCTTATAATTACTAATAAAAAAAATTTAAAATAATATTAATCAGATGGTGCCAATCAAAATACATCAGAACCCTATTATTATTAGTCATGGGGTTTAAAGTTGAGTTTTTGATGTCTTGCAAGCTTACAGCAATTCCTAACAAAACAAAAAGATATGATAATTATAGTTAATAAGCTTTTGAACTAAACTAAAGAGCAGTTTGGGTAACACTCTAGGGAGAAGGCATTACTTACAAGAACAGAAGGTAAAAAGTTATATGTACCAACTGTGCAAATCCATCGACCATATGCACAGGTATGTACCAGGCGACGTTAACTACATATTAATTGTTAATTAATATTTTAACTGTATTTTGTTGTCAACTTGTTGTATTATAAGTTACTGGAATTTGTTGGCTTGAAGATAATTTGAGAGACTGAATGAATATGCATGAGAATTCAATATATATATTATTAGTTAGAGGGTTTACAAAATTTTAAGAGATTAGAGGTTTATTAGATGACCATATATATGTGAGATACTAATTAAAATAAATTGAATATGGTACAAAAAATTGGGTATAATTTAAGACTTTTACATGTAACTGTACTAACTGTCATGCCAATTTTATTTCAAGATTGTTTTACAGATTTTTCAGAAAATAAAGAAAAAAGTGTCACATAAAATTTTTCAAGATTTACATTTTGCACAAAAAACAAGTGAAAAGTGAGCACTATATATATTAAGATTTTTTTAAAAAAATTAGCTAAGTGGAGAATGATCTGCATGAGACACCAAATTTTAAAGTAACAAGAGGCTACGCCGTAGCCTGACTCGAGCCGGCCTGCCGTATGCTTAGTGAATTTGAAATAAATACTTTGATCTATCTTGTTTACCGACGTTGGAAAGGAAATATGAACGAGCCATGCTTGGAGGAAAACTGGAACGGCCAGTGATAATGCTCGTGCATGACTGAAAAGGCCTGCTTTTACTAAATTGTTTATTATTTATATCATGATTTAATGCTATAACGCTTGTGATTTCTACTACTAAAGTTTGCTCCGTTTTGAAAAAAAAAGAAAGAGTAAAGAGAAAAAAAGTCAGCGAGGCAAAAAAAAAAAATAAGACGCACCCGACGGGACTCGAACCCGTGCCATGTTGATATCCAAGTTCGATAAAGTCGCCAGTCCGGTGCACTAACCACTACGCCACCATGCAGTTAACGCATGCGCAGAACAATCGCGACACAAAGAATAACAAAAAAACTAAAAACGGAGCCGAAACCTTAACTCGGTGCCTTCCGGCCCGAGTAATAAGTTAGTAAAATTATATATATATATATATATAATTAATATATGATTGTGATTAGAAAATATGTTTCTTTTTTTAATTACAATTGATCTCAAACTAGAACATTCATTTCTTTGAATAAGATTTCAAATATTGAATAAGCTAAAAGGTTGGTTACATCTGAATTATGATGATGTGAAACCTTTTTTTGTATTTCTGCAAAAAATTGGTATCAATGGCTGTAAGTGTAGCTGTGTAAAAACACAATTTGACAAAACAGGGCTACTCCTAGGCCTCAGGTGCTGGAAAGTTTCAGGAATGTTGTACAGTGTGTTAATTAAATACATAATGATTATATATTTGTGAAATTAATTCTACATAATAATACATTTTGTTACATTTGTTTAACTGTACAAAAAAAACTTTGTAGTTCAGTCAGAGGTTCTTGATCTACTGATTAATTAATATTTTTAAATAGTTTTTATAAGTTATAAAAATTATATATTAGTGAATGATGCTTTTGAACTAAAATTTAACTAATTAAAATTTCAGTTTTTATTTGATTCATGATAGTTATTTTATAGTTTTAAGAATCAAAAACAATTTACATTTGTGTTGAATTTATTTATAGAAATGGCATATTTCACCGTGATGTCAAGCCAGAGAATGTGTTAATCAAGGTACAAAAACAAGATAAATTTTGAGTTTAGTTTAAAGGCTATTTTGTTGACTTCTTAATTAACTAATGCACAAGATTTTGAACTAAGTAAACTATTTCATTTGGACATCAGGATGATGTTGTGAAACTAGCAGACTTTGGCTCCTGTCGCAGTGTGTTTTCCAAACAGCCGTACACAGAGTACATATCCACCAGGTGGTACAGAGCTCCAGAGTGTCTTTTAACAGATGGCTACTACACCTACAAGATGGACATGTGGAGTGTAGGGTGCGTCTTCTTTGAGATTATGAGGTGAGGACATGTTATACAAAGATCAGTAGTAATGCAGCTAGTTGTGGGCTTTAGTTGATACTTAGTATGTACGTACTGTACACCTGACAGTATTTATAGTCGTGTACTTAGAGATATCAGCATGATATATTGTAAAGCATTGCTCAAGGATATACAAATGTTACAAACTTTATCTAGTAGATACTATGCTATAAATTTTTATTACCATATATGATTATGTTATAATTATATTATTGTAATGTAAATTGATATATACTTGTAATTCTGAGCTAGAACACATTTACAATAAATATTACACAGTAACATGAGGATCTATACAGCTTCAAGTCCCTCATGGATAAACAGATGTCAAGAAATCATTTGTGCTGATCTTTTGAAAATCGTTAAAAGTTTTCAGAAAATCTTTGAAAATTGTCAAATGTTTTTCAGAAAGCTTCTGGCAATTTTTTTAATATTTGGATATTTGTATAAGTTTTAACTAAAAGAAATTTTGAATATTTGCTCCCCAGAACATTGGGCCAAGTATGATTATGTACTAAGTTAATTTAATATAATTATATTTTGTACATTCATTCATTTGATAGATATAATTATTATTATTAAATAATATCAATTTGTTTAATATTTGTTTTCACCAGTTTGCACCCATTATTTCCTGGTTCAAATGAGGTGGATCAAATTGCCAAGATCCATTCTGTGTTGGGAACACCTCCTGTCAGTGTTCTACAAAAGCTAAGAAAGTAAGGGTTTGCTTATAAAATAATATCAATTAATAATAATTATTATAGTTTCTGTTATCATTGAATAGTGACCTCATTATTAAACCATAGTTTTTTTGTCTTTAGTTTTACAGACCCCTAATGTATCTTCTTTCTTGCCTCTGGTCCCAATACTTTGACTAGGTAATTAAATCATTCTGTAAATCAACTGCTAGTAACAGTAACTAGTTTCAGTGGTGGGCATTGCCTTAATAATGTATAACCTAGAGATACGATATAAATCTGAAATTAATCTTCTGTGTTCCCAGTAAATCTCGCAGTATGAACTTCAACTTCCCACAGAAGAAAGGTACAGGGATAAGTAACCTATTGCCGCACGCTTCACCTGAATGTATTGAGCTCATCACACTGATGTGTACATATGATCCTGATGAAAGGTATATTGTCAACAGAGATTGGTTTCAGTAGAGTTGATCAACTACTGCAGCAGTTTTAGTAAATATACAATCCATGCATGTACAATTCCCCACTCCAGAAATGAAACTATAACTGGAACCGTCTACCCAAACAGTCCCAGAAAGCAATGGTACAAATGCTAATTTGACAAGAACGAACAATACACAATCATAAATAGTGGATACAAATCGTGATGAGATTCAGAGAATGGATTTTCCTTATTACATTGATTCTTAGATGAGAATAAGTCCCATGCATTGTACAAAAACAGTAGTGTTCGGAAAATGCTTAATGTTGAATTGTCTGAAACATTTGTTTGAGCACTGCCTTCTGGGACTGTTGTGTAGACAGACCCAGTCCTTTTGTAGTTTCGGGAGTGGCGAAATAAAATGTTGTCAGGTTGGCAAAGTTGGTAAGGTCTCTGACTGCCAACCAGAAGTCTTTCACAATACCGTCCATGGACAGGGACATTAAGCCATTGGTCTAGTCTCTCAACGTTCTATAACAGACACTATTGGGGGACTTAAAACAGTTCACACACTTGTCGATACGAGTAGGCTAATGCCAGTGTTGTGGACTGTCACCTCTTCCCCCACAAAGGTCCTGCTGTAATTGGGGAAACCTGTAGCAGTGTCCAGGGCTCTCCCTTTGGGGAAAAATAAAAATAAAATAATAAGGCCAGATAAAAAAGAATTGTTTATAATTAGCGTTCATCCATCTCAATTTTTCCAGGTTGGGAGGGCGGTTTTTTATTTTATTTTTTATTTTAACAATGAGACTTATTTGGTCTTAATTAAAACAGTGGAGGACCAGTTTGGACCTTTTACTGTGTGATTACAAAACAACAGTCCCACAGTTACAAATTTAACAGCAACAATAAGGAAAAAAATATTTGCAAAGTCTTCTTCCGTTCAAGAAGCAAAAGCGGCCAAAAACAGCCTGATAGATTCAAAAACGTAAAAACACATTTGATTACAAGTGTTCCTAGTAATTTTTTAATTTAGGACACACGGCAATCCATCTCCCGTGGACCAGACGATTAAACGTATCTCGCCTACTACATGTAGTCGCACCTACTGTCTTCGTGAACACATTCCCCTGACAATGAACAGACGAGCATTGAATTCGACAAAAACTTTTTTTTATCAACCCCGTTCTGGTTGAAATCCTCCAGATCGCAAGATTACTTCTCATAAACTGTTCTATACTCTAATTCTGATCGTTCTTGTTTCCCGACTCATTAGAAACATCGAACTGCAGAAGTTAAGGCCCTGTCCTTACTAATGCGTTTTCGTTTGAAAACGCAGAAATTTCGATGCGTTTTCGCCTTCCATCCACACTAATACGCTCAAATAAGCTTGACGTATTCGACGAAAACGCATCGATTTAAAACGCTGTTGAAAGTGAAGCACGCTATGAAAACGGTAGCGTGGACGCGGATCGATCAATGTGTTTTCGGTCATGCGAAAACGCAGACATTTGGAAACGCATTGGTGTGGACAGGGCCTAAGTCTCACTTGCGACCGCGACGCGCTCGTTGAAGTGTTTTTTCGACACCATCCCAGTGAATGATGAGCACGAATCAATTTGTAGCCGAAGATTTTTTTTGAAAAGTGATCAACCGATTTGCTGTGCACTTACAAGTGTACATTGGTCAATCCCGTGTTTAAGTCAAACTCCACTTTTGGAGCAAAAGTACACTCTTTTTAAACTCTTTTTTGTGATGATCTAGCTGTGAATGGCACGAAAATTCTGCACGACTATGACAGCCTAAATTAATTTTTTTATTAACTTGTTTTTCCCGTTTTTTGTTCACTATATAGAAAACTCAATTTCATTGCCATCAAAGACGGTCATTCCTATCCCGAGATTTCTGAAACTTTTGATCAGAAGTAGTCGAACTTGTTTAGCACAAACGTTAGGCATATCAGTTACAGTTAATTATTAATTTACATGTACCAGATACGTTCATTTTGGTAATCGAAAAATGATTTACGTAATACGTATTTTTGAAAACTTTAGTTGTTGCGGTAGATGTCGTAGCATAGGAAACCACTTAAAATATAAAGAAATACAACTCATACGGTAATACGTAACTAATAGATGTACAAACTATATGTTATTAATTTTTGTGTTTCTTAAACTTGTGAAATGCTCTTTTTTAGGATTTCTGCCAAGCAAGCATTACGCCATCCATATTTTAAGCAGTTAAGGTGAGCAGGAAGAAACCAATATCACCAATTGTATAAAATTAGTGTATTTATATATACTTAGCTGGTATATATACCAGGTGGATGTGTTCGTCTATGCCAAGCCAAGCCAAGCCATGCCAGTAATAGAGAGAAAAGCTATGCAATGACATCAACCATTAACAATGCAAGAGGCTACATTGTAACCTTACTCGGTCCTTAACGTATGCTTGGTAATTTTAAAACAGATAGAAACAGAGTATACTTCGCTACAATTTGTACAACATCTGGAAAGGATTAGAAGCCAGGTTTCATGAAATGGAATGAAAATCTAAATCACAATGGTGCGTGCTTGCGTAGAAAAAGGGCTAGCAATTATTTGGTGGATTATTCTTGTCATATTATTGTTTTGTAGCATGTCTGTTTTCTGAAAAGAGAGACGTGAAAAACTTACTCGTTTCAAGCAGAATGGGGAAAAGAAAAACACTTGAGAAAACAATACATAGGTAAAAAAACAGAAAAATGGGGCTGTACATGTGTAAATTCGACCCGTGTAAAAACCCAGTACACTGTAGAACGTGCGGACATCTGTGCTATGCTCGTTCAAATTCCATGCTGACCAAAGTGATATGTAACTTTGCTCTATAGGGAGGCAGACAAGCGTGTTGCCATGGCAGCAAGAGTGATGTCACCCGCAGAAAGTATGGTATCCGTAGTTTCAAGGCCCCACAAAACGGTTAAAAAAAAGGTGAGAGAATTATCTTCTCGAGTAGTTGACCCTGTACATAGGTACAGATGGCACCACTTTTTAAGAGCGAAAGATTCAATCATGCTACCCCTTGAACTTCTTGAAAATCCTTGAATTTTAGTTGTGTTTTCTACGGCACTTGAAAATACTTCGAATTTCAGAATTTGTGTTATTAATTAATCTTAATATCTACATGGATTATTTTGAGGGAAATTGAATGAGCTTGTTGCACATTAACCTATGAAAAATGTACGTTTAATTACATACTGAAAATAGCTCAATGTCTCAAATGTCAACTTTGTACGTGTGGTCATGTATCAAAATTGGTCGTTTCTGGAGCGCACACGTGGTTGTATGCACATATATAGCCTCTACGAAAGGCGTTTGTTGCCGTTGAGCGACAAAAGTTATTTGTGACAACTGATTCTAATTAGTGTGGGACATTACTCTAACCGAGAATGGTCAGTATTTCTAATATCTGCAGTGAGTTTGAGGTTCTTTTAATAGTGGTGAACTCAAATCCCCCAGTTTTCGAAGAATTTGTAGATTCTCACATTCATATTGACCATTCCCTATCCCGGTCATATTAACGCCAATTCGTATGTTAGCATATAACACTTTAAGTGCTGATATAATTTAATGCCGGCTAATTTATACTAGCAACTACCAGCGAATCTCACAAGCGTTAAATAACTTCAGTTAGTAAACTCAATTTATAATTAAATCCTTTAGTAATTTTTCTGTAATGACAGACCAAGCAAACCATGCTTAGCTTGCAGCGAGCAGTGGAATACATGCAGCTTTTGAAAATATAATTTATGCATGATTTTGTGTTGCTCCATAGCGGAAGCATCTGGCAGGGAGAAAACAAGATCCCTTGCAAGAAGTAAGCCTTCGCACTACACATTAATTAATGTGCTCACAACATTTCAGCACTGGCATAGTTTGATTGTTTTACTTAATTAACAGATAAGTTTAAATTAAGAAGACGGTACTCAAGTCATTTTGAAGTTATAGTGCATGTCTAATTTGTGCACAAATGCGGGCATAAAGTCTGTTAACCCTTTTCTCATACACAGGCGGAATCACACAGCGGTTAAGGTCTCAACACTGTCACAGAACTGACCACACAAATGTCACAGTAGTGACAATTGGCACTAACTAGTGTAGCAACGATAGTTGTGACAGTGCTGTGACAACAGTTGCCTAGATATCACTAGGGAGCTTACGATGCTAGGACGGGAACGTCAACGAAGACGGCTTTTAAATTTTTGACTTACCGTTTTCCCCATTCTTATTTGTATCTCATTCTTACCTGAAGGTGTGTGAATATGAAAAACTAGAGGCTTTAACTTGAAATCTGCACGAAGATTTAAACGATTCATACTCTAACGTTCACGTTCTCTACAAAACTCCAGAACTGCTCAAGTTTTTCATGTTCTGTTTTCTAAAGACGACGGAAAGTATGCCAGCTGGTTGCACTCCCACGTGAAATAACTTTATTCTGTAGTTAAGTCTATTGTTTTGTAACGTTACCGTTGACATTGCCGTCCCAGCATCGTAAGCTCCCTAATGTCACAGCAGTGACAGTGGTGTACTTAGTTGCACTGTGACAGCAGTGCACGTGGCTTAGATATCACTGTCACAGCAACGGCATGCAAAAACATTGGTGTGACAGCGGTGACACTGACAACGCTGTGACGGCTGATAGCGCTGTGGCAGCGATGTTCACACAGGTGTGACAGCGATGACATCTGATATTGCTGTGACAGTGGTGACAACTATCGCCGCTGTGGCAGCATTATTCGTGCTAATGTGACAGCGATCGATGAGCCTATCACTGTCAGTTGCCATCGCTGTCACAAAAAAGTGCACGTCGCTTTCACAGCAGTGTCAGTTGTCACCGGTCTTACACCGCTATCAGTTGCTATCGCTGTCACTCTAAAGTGTATATCTCAGTGCTTTTACCACCACTGCTGTCCCAGCGCTGTCACTGTCAGCACTGCAACAACGTTGTGCACGTTTTCGTTGTCACAACGCTGTGCACATCAGTGTCTAACCACTGCATGGGATTCCTACTGTGTTTACTGATTTTATTGATCAACATCTATCTTCTCTTTACAGTATCCATATAAAATAAGTCGATTGGTATTGGAAATATAGTAATAGCCCGTTTCCGAATTACGCTCCACTGCTCACAAACAAATCCTTGAAGTCGAGGCTAGATGCTTATAAATGCAACAAATGCATGAAAAGTGAGCACCTAGCCTCGACTTCAAGGTTTTATTTGTGAGCAGTGGGGCGTAATTCGGAAATGGGCTATTGACCGTCCTTTCCAAAGTCTCTAGCTCTAAGCTTGTTCAAGCGATAAAGTTTCCGAAATTGTGACTTGTTATTTTAAATTTGTAAAGAAAGCAATGCGGAGAATTTAGCAAAACAATCACACTATAAAAATTACAAGAATAGTTTCCTCTGTAGTTTATTATGTAAGCTAAGATACTTAATTACCGATTGTTTATTCTTCCGTCTTATTTTCCCTTAATGCCACATTGTCGTCAATTGTACTAACAGCGCTGTTATCTTCCCTTTTTTCAACAGAATGCAATATTCCCAAAAGATATATCAACAAATACGAACCTCACAGCCATGCGCACGCAGCACTCGCACTTGCCCGGGCTTGGTGTTGGACTGGGAGGGAAGCAGAGCGGATTCGGTGGCACCACCCTTCCCAAGATTCCAATCGCGACCTCCAACGCGACCACCACATTCCCCACCTCCTTCCCGTCAATCATTAACAAAGAAAAGAACAAAGTGAAGGTGCGCAAACCTGTTACTTCAGTTTTGTTTATGTGCTCAAGTTGGCCCATTACACTTACACTAAATGTACTAAATAATGTTCTAAGTACGTCAAGAGATTTTTCTATGAAAAGATTTGTTTTTAGTTTAGTTTAATTTTTTTTTTGGGGGGGGGTGGGGGTTGAAGTTGAACGTTGTTAAATCACTCAAACATTTTTGTCTTGGCAATAAATGGTAGTGCAATTAAGCAACCCAAACCCTCTCTGTTGCATTACCTCAACGATAAATTAATTTACGTCCACCTCATTGGTTAGTTGTTATATTATTGGTTCACTGTTGGATTTGAATAATGGATGATTACTGATTAGCGCTATGTTGAAAATTGAAACACCGAGATACAATTTCGTTGTTGCCGAGATCTTAGTGACTATAGATGAGTTTCACAGACATTTTCTCGTTCACAAAGCAGTTTTTTTGTTTCCGGATGGTTATACGTTGGCTATTGTTAGTTAACCAATCAGAGAAGAGCATCCGTAAGCTACAACACTGTCCATTTCGAGCGATAAGGAGTCGGTATACAAACATGTACAAAACGGAAAGAACGAAGTACTTCTCTTTCTGGCATTATCAATTAATTGCAATCACCGTCCGCTACAAGAGAATTTTTTTAGGGAATTGTGCTCATTTTCTTGGTTGTCCACACTGCCGAGTCATTTTTAAATCGTGGATACGCGAAGCGTAAACACGAGTTATTGTGATGGGCCAATGTCACTCGATCACTGGATCACTGGATCACTCAAATGTTAGCACGTCTTGCGCAATTCATAGCGAACCGACCAATCAGAGAGCAG
>JAOBYE010602743.1:0-12289 GCA_025403585.1 Parazoanthus swiftii
CAACGCACATGCACACACACTTCCGAAGGTCTGTACCGCCTTCAGTTTTATAGCTTTGCAAATAATAAACTAGTTTCTCCAGTTGAAGTTGTAAAATGCTGCTAGGAAGATTCTCTTTAGAATGTTTCTGAACATTTTTTTAAAATCATAGCCGCGTTTAGACTAACCTTCACTGCGGTACTGGACTTGTTTGAAGGCATATACGTCACATAACTCCATGTAGATGTCAACAAAGGTCATGTTAGATGCGATTTTTGAACACGTTTTGAAAACATTCCACTGAAATGGTTGCATCCCGGGTTGCATTTTATATGGCTTTTAATTGTATTCCTAACACAAAAATTTTGAGGTTGAAATTTGAATGTAATCTAAATTTGGCTCGAACACTATAAAATAACCTCTATTAATATTCAAAATTAATGTAACTCATGAAGTCACGAAGTATTTCCTCTCTCTTTCTCAAATGCACCCATTTTATTTTTCCTTTTTCTTACAAATGAAACTCTGAAAGACAACCACGAAAAGAAAACCCGGAGCAGCCGTCCTTTTACATTGCGAATTCTTAAGTTAAGCCTAGGGCAATAAAAAAACATACCTTTTTTTTCATTTTTGTCAGTGAATGGAACAAATTCCAAACAGAATTTGTCACTACCTGAACTCTTTAAGCACCTTAGTTTACTCTGTCTTATTAACTTCGATATGGTAAATTTTTCTTTTTTTTTAATTTGATTTAGTTGGCGGGTTATTCTAACAAGAATTTTCTGTCTTTTAAGGATGTAAATGGAATGAATCTCAACAAACTGCCCCCTCCCCCACCCTCACCAACGCGCCGCCACCAAAGCCCACCTTTTGTATCTCAGTTTTAACTAACTCAATGAAACTGAAACATGAGTCAAAGCTTTATACGTCCTCAAAGATGAATACTTTGATATGAACTCAATACTGAGGCAAGAAAAATACTCGCAGTTTTCCTCTATTTCCTGGTTTGGCAAGCAGGGACAATTTCAGTTGAATCAAACGGAAACGACCGAGTTCATAAGCCAGTTTTGTACTTCAGCAGTTCCGATGATCGAAAGTTGTGTTTTCAATTAAGTGACTGGCGTATATTTCTGAAACAATGGATTATTCTGGTAACTTCCTATTGATCTCATCTTGTCGAATTTGTGGCACGTTCCGGGGTGACTGCTCGAGGCGTCCCTCGTGTGATCGGCCCCGGTAGTAAACCGCAGTATTTCTGCTCATTTTTTCCTGATTTAGGACGCAAATAAGAATTTCCGCACAAAATGATTTACATCAGTTTGTTTTGGCCCGAGATTAAGAAAAACAATTCAGTACAAAATATTTAAATCAAAACCTCTTACATTCCGGCGCAGCTTTACCTAACCCTGAGGTCATCAAACTTCCTTTTGTAATTATTTTCAGAACAACTTTTTCGTTTCAACAGTTGTTGGACAAGTCTGTTATCCTTTTAAAAAGTACCTGCCGAACAAAGCAAAATGCCGGGAAAGCCCAGATCATGAATGAAAAAATGCAGTCTTGACATGTGTGTTCTTTGATCTTAGTGTATGCATGGTAATCTTTTGCTGAAATTTAAATTTGGCCAAAAAACAAGCTAAGCTTTTGAGTTTTTTGTTAGGACAAGTTTGGCGATTGTCCCAACCCTTTGCATGTTTCCAACTTGAACCCTACCTCGGTGCGTCATCGATATCAACTAAGTTCGGTCTTTCACAACCCCCACCCCCTCGGGAATATTGCCGGGCTGGGCTACGACAAAAGGACAGCTTTACACCGTGTTCAACTAAGCATGAAATCCGCGAACAAATTTCACTTTGACTGATATTTTTTTGGTACAAGCTTTTGCGGCTAAGCAATTTTGAGAAGACAGCTTACCTTCACATTGCAAGCTCATGGGACTCGTCCCATCCAATAAACCTTGTAAAATCCAGGAATTGTTCATGTCCGGGTCGCGAGTCAAATTCTCAGAAAACCTCTACTCCGCGAATTCTCAGAGCCCGTTTTCGGAGAAAAGCAATTCTCGATAAGTGATTAAAACTGAAATAGCGTCGGGTTTCTCGGAAGAATTTGTTTGTTCGTTTCCTTGAAAAGCGTTAACAAATTGCGGGAAATCTAAAAAGATAAAGTGAAACACGCTGTCGCAATTTAGAAATGCGAGAAAACTGTACTCGCTTGAGTGTTTGAATATGCATAGATGAAGCTAAACGCCACTTATATTGATTACAAAAGGACTCTGTTACTTCCTCGTCACAGAATAATTTAACATGTTCGTGTTTAATGCATGTTCCCAATCACAATTCTTATTGGCTAGTGCAAAAAATTTCTTCGATGCCGCATGTAAACACGCAGCCAAACCGAGTTGAAAGCTCGTTGCTATAACAATCAAAGCACTTCGATCCTCGTTTTTCCGTCCGGTAGACGTCATCAATCGCGGGCTCGGGCTTAAGACAAAGGAAACTGTCATCACTTCCCACGCTTCAAGAGTTTTCAGGTTTTCTGAGAAATCGAGGGTAATTAATATTCAGTTTTCCTGGAAATCGGCTACGGAAATAGCCTGATCTGCATTTTTTCAAAACAACTGAGTAATCTTTGGTATGTTTCTGCATTGTTGTGAGTTTTTTTGAAACTGTCGAGGTAAAAATTTCTCCTTACATTTTCTATGTTATCAAAAACCTGAACAGCTAAGAATTTTAAAACCCTGTGGAGTCATCCTGACTACGAAATTTTAGACAACACGCAAACTGATTGTAGTTTAAGCTCGATACTAAATGTCAACACCTTAGTCACGGTTGCAGTTTCTGAGAAATTTATAATATATGCAGTTTTCCTGGAAATCGACTCTGAAAATAGCCACCGTGTGCATAACTTAGCATTTTAAAACTCGTTTAATAGTTGTCTGAGTGCAGTTGTTAATTAACTTTGAAGTTTGTTTGTTTGTATGGTTCGTTTTTTTAAATTAAAAGCTACAATCTACATTGATCTGTTTCACCACAGCTCGTTAGAAGTTAGAATCGGGGTTGAAAGTAAAATTGAAATTGTATTGGTTATTCTTTTCGGCCGGATGTAGGAGATATTTTAAAGTCCATGCTGACAGACTCTACTTCCGATTCTAGCAGCAGATAAATAAATAAATATGCAATTGTAGGTGTCTCAAGCAAAATGTTACACTACTACTGCTACTGCTGCTGCTGCTGCTGTTGCTATTACTACTATTACTACTACTACTACTACTACTACTACTACTACTACTACTACTACTACTACTACTACTACTACTACTACTACTACTATAATAATAATAATATAATAATAAATCTTTATTGAGGAAGCCAACATCACATATACAGTGGTTTACAGAAGGGTCCTCGATAAATAAAAAAGAAAAAAATAAATATATAATCTAAAGAATATTACAATGAAGCGTAAAATTAAACATTAAGTATCTATATTTTAGTATGTAAGTATAAAATAAAAAGGAAATAAAATTTATCAAGGCACTTAAAACTAGCGATTAAAATTTAGCTTTGGTCAGGCCACGCTTAAATGCAAACTACTACTACTATTACTAACAATAATAGTATAGACTGCTTCTTCTAAGTGCTGCCTGCCACCACCACTACTTTTACAACTAATCCGACCGAAAGCTCGTGAGCTGAACCCAACACACCCAACCCAAGCTTGAGAGCTTGCAAACATACATGTGTACTCGATATTGGAGTTTTATGGTTGATCGGATATTTCGTAAACATTTCTGAGAAACGGTTCAACATCACCGATTTTTTTCCTGGAAGCTACAACAAACCTGCGACCTTCAGCTAACACACACTGAAACGTAAATGACCGCACGAGTGCGTAAGATATTAGCTGATGTCGCATTAACTTCCGAGTTTGAGTCGATTCGCAGACATTCCTGTCGCCTTTTGCCATCAAACGAAGCGTTCTTAAGGTTTCTCAGTGTTTATGCCCTTTTTCATAACAGGGATAACAATATAATAATAATGAGTTGTGTTGTATTGTATTGTATTGAATTGAATCACAATTGTATGGGGACCGGTAGCAACTATAAGCAAAACACAGCCAGCCACCGCTCCTTTCCTGACACTTGCAGTAGGCACGTAGGTCGAGTTAAAGATCACGTAGAGCGATTTGCAAGCAAAAGGAAACCTTACCGTTCTAGTAACAAGCATTAACTATCTTAACATAAAACTAAAGTGAGAATCAAGAAATATTTGAACCGTGTCATGTTTAGTCTATGCACATAAACGCGATCATATGTTGTATGACGATGATCCATGATTTTGAAAAATGTGTGTCGCGTAGAATATTTTTAGCGATAAACGAGACAACATGTTTTGTTTTTTAAATATATATATATAAACATTTAAAAAACAGGAAGTGCAATTTGTGAAAAATGTCACGTCGCTTCAAAAATGTTGAATAGAAACCATAAAAGGTCAAAAAATGTCAGTAAACAGTCACCCCAGTGAAATTATATATAGAAAACAAATTTTCTAGATTACCTAATAAGTTGTTCCCGAAGGTCATGCAAGTTGTAACAATTTTTGGTTTGTATGTTGAAGTTGGCTTCTGTGACTGAACTACAAAATGAATCGGAAAGCTAACTTGCCGGCTTCACTAATTTTTGAAAAGCTCCTTCCACAAGATTTAGTACTGATTTTTAATAAATTTCGTTTGTCATGGTCTCGTGACCGCGTGCATAATGGTACTATTTTGTTTAATTCCGGCAAGTGAATATTTTAATTGGTTGGACTCCTCGTAAAATTAGTCAAAACTCCGCTCAAACTGCGAGATCTTCAAGGTCAATATTTTTCTGTCAGCTTACTCCCCCCTTCCCAAAGAACTCGGTGCCTTCGGTGCTAGCCAGTATATTGTGCACCCCTCTAGATTTCTTGATCTGTCATCACAGTTTTCAGTTATGATTCTCAGTAGCATGCTGTCATCACCACCTTTATTTGCATCTTAAACCTGATACTACACTCGATCACAGCAATAATCTATGAGTCGTGAACAGCATCTAAACCATTGCTGGTTTTTTTTTTCAATGAAATTTTAAAGGAAAGAAAGAAAGAAAGATTCAGCACTTTTCGTAACTAAGAGCTTGAAAGCAGTTCAGCAGCCCAGGAAGACTGCTTGGTTCTGCAAAAAACTATTACTATATTACTACTGAAATTATTATCTGTTTGGAATAGAAGATCGTTAAGTTTGTTTGGGATTTTTAAATACTGAATTTTGGTTACAGAACTGAGTAGAAAAGGAATATGGCCTTTTCAATTCCATCAAGTTTCGAGTGTTAAAAATGGCGCATCACACACAGGCAGTGACACGTGCTACTCGGTAAAACCTATGAATAATGACTGAGCAAGATAACAAGATACTTAGGTAGCAGAGAGAGCGGAGGGGGGATCGTAATTTTTTCTTCGTGACCCCAAACTGCAAATGACCCCATCCACGTAATCAATGATACGCCCCTTATTTATAAAATTTTTTTATTCAATTAATGTATTATATACTGCACTCAGTCTGATGCCTCATGCAAAAACAGTAAAAAAAACACAAGGCCGAGTAAAAAGCAATGGCGGCTAAGAACTCCTTTGTGTGACAGGACATCTATGAACATCCCAAATTTCTCTCTTTGCTTACGATAGCACTGACAAGGTTTGTCATAATTACAAACAATGGCCAACTGGCTTTTGCTATAGTTCGAAGCTGATAAGTCCTACAAACCATTGACTCCCCAGTTACCAAAGTTCGCTTTAGTGTCAAACGAAACAACTAAAAAAGGATTTTAAAAAGATTCGGCATCCGGCTAAAAGGAACGAGGAAAAAAAAAAGTCGTCATCAGTAAAACTTTATTGAATTTGGTATGAAAATGAAAGCAAAGAAAAGAAAAGAAATTACGAAAAGAAACAGAAAAGGAAAGGAAAGGAGATGAAAGAGAAGAGAAGAGAAGAGAAGAGAAGAGAAGAGAAGAGAAGAGAAGAGAAGAGAAGAGAAGAGAAGAGAAGAAAAGAAAAGAAAAGAAACTGAAAAGAAAAGAGGATAGGATAGGATAGGATAGAATAGATTAGGATAGGATAGGATAGGATATGATGGGATAGGATGGGATAGGATAAGATAGGATAAGATAGGATAGGATAGGATAGGATAGGATAGGAGTAGAGTAGGATAGGATAGAATAGAATAGATTAAGGTAGGAAAAGATAGGATAGGATAGGATAGGATATGATAGGATAGGATAGGATAGGATAGGATAGGATAGGATAGGATAGGATAGGATAAGAATAAGGATAGGATAGGATAGAATAGAATAGGTTAGGATAGGGTAGGGTAAGATAGGATAGGGTAAGATGGGATAGGATGGGATAGGATAAGATAGGATAAGATAAGATAAGATAGGATAAGATACGATAGGATAGGATATGGATATGATAGGTAAAGATAGGATAGGGTAGGATAGGATAGGATAGGATAGGATAAGGATAAGGATAAGGATAGGATGGGATGGGATAGGATAGGATAGGATAGGATAGGATAGGAGAAATCGGAATGTGTTCTAGGAACTTGATAATATTTTTTACCTGAAATTTGATAATATTATTGATCGATGTTAGTCTTTAAGATTTGAGTTTTAAGGGATTTGGAACAGTCGAAACTAATTGTCTTTCTTATCAGTCTGTGAAGCGTGACATACATAGCCATAAAACTGTAAGTATATGCCTATAGCCGCCCTTGGCTTATGTACAAAATTTTCATTTAAGTACCACTTTCTCTTTTGTATTGATAAATTTCTTGTTACAACTTTTATTTTTACCGTCTCCTCGATATCAACCAGAAACACTATCTAAGAAATACCCGCGGCTCGGTACCAAACGTGAGTTCCTATGTAAGCTAAGCCTTTTTTTATTCAAGGGCGCTCGATTGACAGTATTCTGGAATATATAGGAAACCGCAGCCAAAAATAATTTTGGTCCTTGATACAACAGACGTCAAAACATATTGTGTATTTTACGGCTTGACAAGAACTAACTGACCTTACCAAAAAAGATGGCGAGTGGTATTTTAATCCGCATATCATCTTTAATAGCACACTAAAACCTACAAATGCTCAGAAAAACGCACAGGTAAGGTATAAACTGCAAATCAAGTATACCCGAAGTTGCTACTGTACCAGGAAGGATATCACAAATTAAAGAATATAATATGGCTTTCTCTATGCCTGTTGGCTGTGTTAAGTTTGCAAGGTATTGTGGTAAAATGTCTAACAGCCGCCATCAGTTTTTCGGTACAGTCAATTCGTAACTCGAGATAGTTGTGTTATTGCTTTAGCCCGAAGAAGAAATAGAGTCAACTAAACAAAGAAGGTAACGCATTAATACAAGTATTCGACTGAGAAAAAGACACCTAAAAGCTGCACAAAACAAATCTTTTCTACCCCGACCGTCATTGCTTTTGCACGTTCTTAATTGCAAAGGATGTTGGGTATTCGGTAATCCTAGTCTATCAACTTTAACAACACCTTTGTCAGCCTGTGTAAGCCTGTGCGCATGCAGGCTCTCCTTGCAGGTTTGGGGATACAGTTACTATATTGTCCCGGAAGGGCTGACTGTGTGGTGGGGAGGGGGGATTCTGAACCATACGTTTGGATAGGGAGAATTCCACTTAGACACTCAAACGTCGACCCTGTTTATGAGAAAAGCTCTCTTAAGTTCATATTCAGCTCAAGTTCTGCATATTTATTCACTAAAACACGTAGTTCTATAACCTGATCAGACAACTTTACCATTGCTGAACAAAAAATTAAAGAATGAAACGTTTGTGCGGTACCCATAAACTATACTCTTCCTTTTTCCAGCATATCCTGAACCACAGGTATTTCTCTGTTTTTTCATGTACATATAATCAAGCTATCATATCAGTCATGAACGCCAGCGCATTTAACGACCTTTGACTCGTACCGAACTTTCACTAAAAACTCGAGATTGAGCCGAGAGTCTAGAAGAGCCTGTTTCTGGGCAATAAAGATTTAACCGATTTAATCAGGTCGTCAGGTCCAATTTATTGCAAACTACCAATATTTTGTCTCCAAATTTGAAGAAAAGCTAACTTAGTTTTTGAGAACAGAGGTAGCCTTCCGCGAAAGGTCGGTCGTTTGTATTGGGTTTCTGAATCAGTTGAGCAAAGATTGATAAGAAAATTGGATTTGATAGGATTTTGATTGGTTTTTAGACCTTGTTCACGCTACCGATAGTTCCGGCAGTTTGGTGAGTACATAAGTGTTTCAGTTCGTCATAGCATCGCAGAAACCAGCTGTAGGGAATGAACGCTAAGCTACGATTTTAAAGGACCGAAACTGTTTTTCTTATCAGGTAAACAATCTTTCTTTCACTCTCAGGCATGTGAGCAAGCATGTCCCTGGCCAATTGCTAAAGACTTCCTGTTTACTGCTCCGCTTATCAGTTGTAACAAGACACCAAACTGTTCTGTTTCATCCGGTTTTTAGAAATAATGAAAAAATGCAAGTGCTTTTGGCTTTGGAAAAGAGCTATTGCAACATCATTTGTGATTTGGGGTAATTTGTGAGCGATGCGATTCGAAAGTTGTAGGCGGATTTCAGCTGACGTAGTATTTACAAAGAAACCTTTTAAGATCTAAACACCTTCGAGCCCAGATACAAAAGAACCTTTGTCTCGAACAGACAGTCAAGAGCTGGTAGACTCATTAACTAACATTTAATGCTTTGTTTTGGGAAAGCAACAATATGAACGTATATGTATGTGTAAAATCGACGTAGTGAGTTTTTCAACGGCCATAATAAACTTTAAAAAGTTTTTACACAGCACAGCACAGCACAATACAACGCTATACATGTATATAACACAAAACACAAACACAGCGACACAAACACAGCACAGCACATGTACAGGATAGCATAGCACAGCACAGCACAACACAACACAACACAACACAACACAACACAACAAAACAAAACAAAACAAAACACAACACAACACAACACAACACAACACAACAAAACAAAACACAGCACAACACAGCTCAACAAAACGAAACAAAACACAACACAACACAACACAACGCAACACAACGCAACGCAACACAACACAACACAACACAACACAACACAACACAACACAACACAAAACTGTAATGCAAAATAATATAACTTAGTTTACCGGTTAAACTATAGTCCTATACATTTATTTCGGTCTCGAGCTCTTATCAGCGTGACGTCGGACATGCCCAAAAGAGAACTTGAGCTTTGGGCTAGAGATTCGCCACAAAGTCCACAAGAAGCATACGCGTGCATTCATGGTATCTTTCAATACATTCAGCGCATTTGTGAGTCGCAGACTTTATTTAGCATATGCATCCTACCGTACTCACCCATCATCTACCCCCAGGCCCACCTCGGGACCCCGAGGGGTATACTCCCCATAATCGGATGTCGGGGGAGCTCGTCCTATTTTTTAGGGGTTGAAATTGGCGATCCAGTATCTTTTAGGGGTTTTCTCGGGCAAAACCCGAGTTTTGAGAATACCTGGTATTTCTATTTTCCGAAAGTGAGTTGTTATACTTATTATATTCCGGTATTTTTTTAGCTTTTTTAAACCAGAGGTATAATTTTGAGAAGCAAAATCTGAGGCTAGGTATGTTTTGGGGGAATTTATTTAGGTTTTCCGACGAGCTCCACTGACATCTTACAAAGGGAGTACCACCCTCCCCCCCGGGCTCGGGACCCCATATAACAATGAGGGTTCAAACTATTTAAAATACCTTCTGTTACAGTGTAAGGTGCAAAGATACGTTCAATCGGTATTTCTTTATTTACTGTCTTCTTCTGTTCTAAATCTATTAAAAATATCACTGAAATGCTTGCAGGTTTGTTATAGGTTGTAGTGGCTTGATCTACGCCCAGACTAGTATCAAATTAGTCTTTCTCAAACTGTGCTCAGTAGGGAGTCAGGGTGGCCGTGCGGTTAGCGCTCGTGCCTCCCACTTCTTCGTACTCAGGATCGACTCCCGGGCTTCCCATGTCGATCTCCTTCTGACCCCGAGGGTTTTTTTCCGGATACTCCGGTTTTCCTCCCTCGACAAATTGACTTTCACGCCAATATCTGTGCCGTCGAGCGATTAAACAAAAGTCGTTGGCTTGGGAGAATGGGCGACCACTCCCAGCGCAACGACGTAAAATAAAGTTTAGTTTAGTTTAGTGGTGTTCAACCGACAGCTAAATTACTGACTCTGGTGGCGTTCCGCCTGGTCACCCACGCCACTAACAAATCAAACACAAACTTGAACAGCTCCAAAAGCGATAGTATGGACGCCCCCACGAACAGTCCCAGCGAGCCGCCGACCAGAGCGATTAAGTCACTTGCCTGCGGGAAGTAAAACGGTGGGGAATAGTAAACTAAAGGATCGGATCGAATGTCCACCATCGTTTTTGATCGCGATTTGTCCAAATTTGGTTTTAAAATCAAATCAACTGAAAAAATATCTAGAGCTAACTCGTTGTATTCTAACATTACCAATTAAACTTAAGTTACAAGGCTTACAAAGGGGGCAATATTCCGGACGGGACTTGTCGAAATAACGACTGCGCATGCGGGCGATGAGCAAGAGACAAACGCAGTCCATTTTTCAAAGATGGCGTCTTGAAATCCAATTTTTATAGCAAACGTACGAAGTGTGTACTTTTTTGAGCAAAAAACGCGATTGGCCTTTCATAATGATAAAAAAATAAAAGCAAGATAAAAGTTTATCTTTTGTATAATTTTTGCTTTTTTCAAGTTTGGTTGGCGTTTATCCGACATGTCACTAGGTTGGGTACGGCTTGGTAAAGTTTTACACTGGCGGCTCTTTACCCTTTAATAAACTGCTCCTTTGCTAATATACTTTCGCGCAAAAAAGGGTTCCTTTTATATATCTACTATGAAAATTGTCCTCCTTTTAATACCCGTTATTTTCGGTGACTCTTTCATGTACTGAAACGTCAATGTTAGCGTCCCCTTAATCTTATACGTAAATGGTAATTTTTGGTACAAGCATGAAAAAGGCTCCCTTTGGACGGGGGCGGTGCCATCTCTGTATACAATGACATAATAATGGCCTATATCCGTATAGCCCACCGTCAGTATAAGGGATACCCCTACTTGAATAGTATTACCTGATAGCGTGGCTCTTGGTATATGTATTTCACACTCAAACTTTGGTAATAAATATCGACACGAACCAAGGTTGACCTGTGTAAAGAAGAACCATATTTACTAATATGTTAGTAGCATTTAAGAACAGAAGTAGACAAGAATCAATAGTTTTAGTTATTAACCAGACCATTTTATCTGATTAAGTAAAGTGAATTGAACATAGAGAATGTGTTGAATTTTAAAACATTAAATGAATAAAGAACAGACAACTCTTGCCACCGTGATTACTTAAGTTCGTGAATATTTCAATAAGGCTGCAATTGCAAACAAATGAATCTTTACTCCCAAATGTGTTTGTTATAGCCTCCACAATTGTCAAATGCTGTTATTCTTACTAAGCAAGCTGTTATTGTCAGGGACGCACGTAGATTTCTCCGCTTTTTTTTTTTTGGGGGGGGGGGTATCATCGAAAAAAGCCTGAAAACAAAAGTTTCTATGAAGTATGGGGGCATGCTGTTCCCCAGAAGATTTTCAAATTTTAACGCTTTAAGATACTTTTTTTTAGCATTTTTGAAGCGACTCTAATTACTATTGCTACAGAAACGTCTCCCCGATCGATATCTGCAATGTTAGTAGTACAAACAAAGATTTTTAAAAGCCACTATCTCAAGAGACACTTTCTTTCTATATTGAGAGAGAGAGAGAGGCAGAAAACAGGTTTGTCAGATATTTACTTAATCAACCCTTACCGAACTCTTTTTAAGCCGCTTAGCGTCAAGTTGGCAAGTGATCTCATCTCGTTGCTGTGCAAAATATCCCTCAGAAGAGGCTATAAGTTAACAAGAATATGGTTAGATAGGCAGACAGACACAAGAATATGATTAGATAGACAGACACAGAGAGACTGACAGAGAGACAGACAGTCAGTCAGTTGGACAAACAATGAAACGAACTGGTAGGTAGATAGATTGATGGACGTATAAATATATTATACAAGTCTGCGAGGCAGACAGACAGACCGACAGTCAGAGAGACAGACAAACAAAATAAACAGGTTGGTAGATGGATGGATGATAGAGGGATGGATGGAT
>JAOBYE010602854.1:0-12288 GCA_025403585.1 Parazoanthus swiftii
AACATTTTGATTGGTCGGGAAAGTGTGCACGCCTGTGATTGTAGTTATACGCTTCTAGTCTTATGAGCTTCTGGTTTCCATTAATCCATGCTAAAATTTGGTAGAATCACCTAATCTGTAACAATGCCCAGGAAGTATACATGTAGTTTCCAATCTTAATTCTTGGAATCCTTTCCCTCCAAATGTTTGGCAATGCAAGAGATCGGGGTTTATAGACATTTTTTAGGAACTGAATTCAAGGACAATTAAGCATGCATCGAGTTCAAGGATTCTCAAGAACTTTTCCTTCAAAGACACTGTTGGAAGCAGGCCCGTAGGCAGGGGGGGGGGGGGTGCACGGGGTGTGATGCTCAAGAAGGTCTGCATTGGAGGTATAAGAAGACGATGAATAAGTCGGAATCGGTTTATCGTAACAGTTGGTGCTGGCATAAATCGAAACGACTAAAAAAAAGGGGCATAAGTCTGTGTGTTCCATAAATTTTGTGTTGAAGAGTCCAAGTTTTTAAAATGTGCACCTGCAAAAATCCTGCCTACGGGCCTGGAAAGTCAAGTGGTCTAAGTGAACAAACAAGGCTTCCATAAGTGAAAACGTTTGTTTCTTAACTACTACTGTAGATTACCGCTTTTTGCACTGTCAGCCCAGAAGTTACGAGTATTTTAAAAAAGTATGATTTTAGACTTTAAAGTCATAAGCCTGGGTTTTCAAAGCCTTGGAAAAACAAATATCAAACTCAAGGTCTTTCAAGGATTGTACAAGCCCTGTTTGATCCAAAAAGAGCCATATGATGATTGTCCTGTCTGAAGGCCCTGTTCACTGTGAAATTTTCTCAGGAACTTGTCTCCCAATGCTTGAAAATGTAGTGATGCAAGTTGCCAAGGTTTGGTGTTGATCTCAGCAACTTGCAATGTTTTTGGCTGGGTAAGGTAAGCTTAATCTTGTACATGTATCATTACCCAAGAAGTGTGCACTTGTGCCTTCTTTAAAACTGCCATAACTTAATTGAGACAAAAGTTGCTGGAAGGGTGATAACTGCGCAGTGGTGCTACAATCAGTTGCAAAAAGTAGAGCAGAGTTCTAATTTGTGCAACACTTCGCAACAAAAAAGAGACTGGGACAACTCATGTTATACCATGCAATTCTCTGGCAACTTGTCTTACAATGGCATTGCAAGACAAGTTGCTAAAAAAATGTGCAGTGTAAGAGGGCCTTAAAGCCTGGACTGCAGGGAACTGCTCTAGATATCCCCCTGTAAATTTAACTGAGCCTACATCAATTTCTTGAAGATAAATTGCCTTATGTTACTCTGACACAACTTTAACAGTGATTTGCTGTTGTGGGGAGAACCACATGATACAGCATTTTTTAATAACTTATAATTATATATGACAGTAAAATTGAGTTAATTGGGGACATACCATTGTTGGTATACATTATTTTTTTTCAATTTGCCGAAATTTGGCAGGAACTTTGTTGTGTCAGGAAAAGGGACTTACATGTAAACCCAAGCTTAGCTCTACTGGTATTGGGATTTTTCTTCTTCCTGTGTTCAATTACATGACACCTTCTTCCACCCCCCCCCCCACCTTCAAGAAAAGATAATAATCAGCATATTACTTTAAATAAATATATTAAATCCTTTTTCTTCTTACATTTACTCATGCAGGACAAAGTCAAACATAATAATTTAAAATGGTACTTAACATCAATAACACAACTAGTTACACAAGAACTTAATATCAAAACATACATGTAGGGCATAATTATGCACATTTTTAAAGTTTAAAGAAGTTATCAAACTTGCATTCATCAATTGTACTTTACCAAAATATTGATTTGGATTATAGTATCAACACAAATCGACAGTTTGTATACTATTGTATGCCAAATGCATTTAAAAAATAGAAATCCTATTTTTCGTGCCTCCAGACCATAAAGTCAAAATAACTGTAAACTGAACATCTTCAAAATACCTACACCAAAGTTCACCAACAATTGTCCACAGCAAAATTAACTTTTAATGAACATGTACGGTACACCAACGGCAAAAACAGGTTTGAACTATTTTAGAATTAGTCAGTTTCTAACTGGTAATCGAAGCCTGGACTGCTATCATGTTCACTTCATGCAGTTTTGTTCATTTACTAAAAATTTATTTCGGTTGTATAGGTTATTCCCAACAGGAAGAATATGTAAAACTGACATAACTTTTAGCCACGAGGCAATGAGCTCGAGCTGTGAATGCATAGTAAATGCAGCTGATTACAGTCAATGTACAGTAACAATGTGTCAAAATGTTTCTAATCAACTATGAATTTACCGGCCGAGTATACTGTGCTAGCAACTCTCCACCAAAAGGAATATTATACAACAAGGGTGCAAATTAAATACTAGGGAACTTGAGCAGCCAGGATGGGATCATCAACAAAGACTGCTTCAGAATTTTTACATTTCAGTTTTCCCTTTTCTTGTTTGTATAACACATTTGCTTCTTTTTTGTCTTACCTGAAGGTGTGTAAATATGAAAAATTAGAAGCTTCAGTTTTAAAGCTGCACCAAGATTGAAATGATTCATACTCTGTTCATATCCTCTACAAAACTCCAGAACTGAGCTTTTCATGTTCTGCTTTCCAAAGACAACAACTGAAAAATTACCAGCTTGTTGCATTCCCACGTGAAGTTATTATGTTCTCTAAGTACTGTATGTACAGTATATTGTTTTGTAACATTATTGTTGATGTTCCTGTCCTACAGTAGTTGCTATAGCTCCCTAATATCTTGTCTGATCTACAAATATTTTTGGTCTGGGAAATAAGATCTGATGGTTAGTTGCTATAATTTTTGTTACCAACTACTGTTTGTTTCCAACTGTTTTAGCAAGTTGGCAAACATCGCTAATGCTTAGTACTACTAAAGTTAGTATTAATGTGGTCTATTGTACTGAATAATATACTGCACCGTCAGTATTACACTGTACATGAACCGTAGTATTAGAGTAGCTTTCAGAAAATCACTAATAGAATAATTTGCTAAACTGTGTTCAGAAAAAGTACATGTAGTCACCAACAGAAGTAGACTCAAGGTACCATGTTTTGCCATGTATAAGTCCCCCTTTAGGGCCAAAAATTTACCTCTAAAAATTACACTCGACTTACACATGGCTCAAAAAATTAAAAAATGTCTTATCACCCCTTATAACTCAATAAAGACCTGTGCTTTGAACCAGCAAGTGCACAAGAACTTGAAGCAACAAGGGCAACTTTTAAGTACAGGTTAAAACAAAATTATGCACTTTTCATGTTGTATACAAGATGACAGACTATCTTCACTTTCCACCTTTCTGACAATTTTTAACTTTTGGTTTATATCTTCTCCACATTAGGCATTATCAATGGTACAAAGCACTGGACTATCATTTAAGACTGAACTCGAAACAAAATAGAAAGGCAGACAAACAACATAGTGGATACATAAATTGTGTTTATGATCTCATGATCATTAGCACTGGCAATTTTCAAATGAACAATTGCAAATCAAAGATAAATCAATGCTGCAGTATTACTTCTACTCTCTGTTAAAAATATCTTGAAGAAAAACTAAAAACAAGAAACAAATTAGACATGTAACAGTATGCCCCAGTCATCCAGATACACCCTGGGTCACTCTGGTTCACAGTATACAATTGATATGGGCTGTGATCATGCGGCTGTAGGCCCAAATTCTCTGGTTTACCGCTTTGTCAGAGGTGAAAATTTGTCATAACAAACATGGGGGTAGACCTAAACAGTACATGAAAACTCTAAACTTATTTCTTGGCTGCAAAAAGGGACATCGACTGATACATGGCAAAACACAGAACACGTTTATGAAAGTTCTTTGGCTACCTATTTTAGCCTACAAATTTGAAGTTTTTTTCCTCTTCTTATTAATAATCAATTTGTAGGCCCCCAATTAACACCCTGAGATTTATTAGCCAAATAATGTGCCCGTTCTGAGTTACTGGAAATGTTTCTATACTAATTTGTTTTCATACCACAAATTTAAATTTAGTCTATACAACCACATACATGTACATTTATATTATGTGGCCTGCATGTTAACAATTGTGTTTTAAGTTAAATGAATTCTTCCTCATGGGAATACCCAAATTGAACACACAAACAATATTACATGATTCTCACAATTTCATTGCCACAACATGTACTACCATAGATAATAAAGTTGACATGGAAAAACTTGTCTAGAATTACAAAAAGATATATTCATTACTATACAAGTTAGATTTCTGGCTTCATACTGTAATAACTTTGTATAATATAATTAATATATATCTTTGGGAAACTCTCAACAGTCTGACATCAGCATTACTATCTAGAATCCCAAGTACATCCTCTCACTCTCTGAAACTTTCCCTGACTGTATTTGTGTGTATTATCAGAGTTTCAAGTAGATAAGTCACTCCATGCTGGTTGGATTATGATAAATAAATATTAATTTTAATAAACTCTTGGCTCTTCCCATCCACAATTTCTAGTCCAAAGTCTAGCTCCTTTCCAACATGAAGCATATCCCACAGGAATCACATGATTACAGGGGGCCCCAATCCTCACATACATGTGGAAAAATGGTAGCTGTTCCCATCTTGTGGACTTCACTGTCTTGAACATCGTTCAGTCTCGATAAGGCATTCTCTCACAAGTGCTCTGGCATGCATAATTCCTGTTCGAAAAAAAAGTTTTCTTTCCACATAATTGTTTTCACCTGCTCTACATTGTTTAATATACCGTATGTGTTTGTAGATGGATGGCCTAAATGGAAGAAAAGGGTTGGTTTACTATCAGAGCCAGCACCTTTCTAACTTAATACAAAAACCTTCCATGTACTGTATGTGGCTGTTTGAAAAAAAGTTGACATCATTCCTTGAATCCCCGTATCAAATGCAAGTCTGTAAACAGACTGTTACTTGTCACATGTGTTAACATGAGTCTGTACTATTGTACAAGTAATAAAATGTGCACATGGTACATTTTGGTCCAGAACTCTCTTTGTTGGTTTGTATTTTCCTTACAATACCCAATTGCCAAACATGCTTGAAGCCTTGTAACAATAAACATCAATCTTTATTCCATCACTTTTGTATTACTAATCACTATTGCATCAAATATAGTGCTACACATGTACACCTTAAAGAGCTTTATAGCAGTTTTTTTTTTAAAAAAAAAGGATAAATGTCTAAAACAAGTAAGTAAACTGGTATCGCAGCTTTACTACGGCAAATATTCAACAGCGATATTTACCTCAACTTGATCATGCCCATTACACTTCATGTAGTTTATGTGACTACTTCCGACTTCAGTTCATTGTCTTTTATTTACAAAAAGAACACGATAATAAAATATCGCTAACAAACCTTTCTTTAGTCGTTCTGACGCGTTTTTACTGCCAGCGTAAGTTGGTCGAATATCCTTTCCAAGTTCTTCTATAACAGCCAAGAGTTCTGTGTATTTACCTGCTCCAGCATTCGCTTGGACACCCAGTGCTGGACTCGCTCCTATCAAAAATAAAGAGAAACTCGAAAACCATTCCTATTGTATTTCATCACTCACTCGACTTTTCACACAGTTTGAGCCCATCGTAAACTAGAACAGGAAGTTTAAAACGGCGTTAAATTAGTTTTCATACCTTGAATTTGTGCCACCTTATTTTCCATGATAAACAACTAACAAAACTTCAAACTAAATAATGCATCTGCTCTTAAAAAAAAAAGACATGCACTTTGACAAAGATGGCCGACGGTTTACAACGGCGCTGAGGTTGCTGGGAAGACTAACCGACAGGGCGTTGGGTCCAAGCCAAAGGGAACCCCCATCCGCCCGCCTCTCTCAGCGACTATTTTCTTCTTTCCCACAAATTTTTCCCTAACCCGCAAGGAAAGCCTGCACGCTGGCTAGGAGAAAGGAGATCCCTCGACCCTCCTGCTTGTTGTAAGGTCGTTTTTGGCAAAACATGTTTTCTTTTTCGCAGTAAGACTGTAGTACTTAGACTTACTGTGATCTAAAGTCAGTGAAGACTTTTGTTTTCCCGAAAAGCAAAAAAAAAAAAAAAGAAAGAAAGAAAGACCTCGGCGTTGATTTTGAGATAGCACCGACTCTGGCAACTGCTACTACTTGGTAGGAGCACATTTGCAGTGAGAAGCACGAGCGCCGAAGGCAGAACCATGGGGAATTTGAAAGACGGCAGACATTTTCTGATTTTGCATGCTTTTTGAGTAAAGAAAGGCCGAGTGCTCGACCAGAATGCCGTTGCGTGACCAGTTTGTGGTGATGCACATGGACAATTATAGTTCCCACTCATAATTTTTTGCCGGGGTCACTGCTGAGGAGAAAGTAAATTTTTACTTCTCAAAAATATTTGACCCAACCTGTTTTGGAGTCTTTTCTCAGTACAGACGACTGTTTCATGAACCCACCTACAAAAATGTAAAAATTTTCTGCTACCCAACCAATTTCCCTGCATCCATTAAGTAACGGACTAGGTTATATTATACTGGAGTACCATCAAGTCGCATACTCAGAACATATGTTAACAAAACCATATTTACGGTTGGTATACCTCGTTGGTCATGATTTGGTGCAGGACAACTGAAATTATTGGAGGGGGGGGGAATTTTAAGTGGTTGACGTTTGATACTACATATACGCAATGTTGTACATTAAAGTCTGTTTCTTTGTGCATGCGATAGGTATGATCATGACCTTAAAAAAGAAATATTTCCAAAAACTTAACGACGGAAGTTTGGGTGACCCCTCACTTAGCTACTCACTGCAATTTGATACGGGTTATTACGCCTCATCTGTCTATGATAAACCGTTCAACATCTGCACACCATTCCAAAACCAGCTTATGGAAGCCATATGGCAAATCTGTAGTAACACGACCTTGGCTTAAGTTAGTTCGGATAGAAAGGCGGCGAAAAATAAGTGATTTATTTTCTTCGCAAACATCATAAAAGCTCAGATAATAATACAACAACCCCTTCCCCCACCTGATAGAAACGAAGTCGAAGAGATAAGATTAGCTTTGGAAGAACTGCATTTTGGGAGTATAAATGGCTCCAACGTTTTACTAACATATGTTTCAGAAGTCGGTTAAGCTTCAGTTAGTTTCAGGTTTCTATCGTCATAGCCCATCCTGTACAGCATCTCGTTATTTACCAAAACTGGTGCTACAGGAGAAAAATAATTCAGTTTAATATTCATTAATTTTGGAATATTTTTCCCCTCGAGCTCTCTAGTACCCACCCGCTCCCCTCTCCAATGAATCCTCTTGTGTAGTTTAAATAACAAAAACGCAAATAGAACACAACATAAACAACTTGCCGAACTTTTAGATAAATGTATTTATATTTTAAATTAGGAAGAAAACGTAAAATAGAGTGCCCGCTATGCAAAGGAATAACTACGACTCACTTGGGTATCATCTCCGTTTACTCCACTGCAATATCCTCGTCTATGATATTAACTCACCTCAGCATCGCGCCCTCCGCGTCTCCCTTGTAACACCCTCATATATTATATATGCCTCACCTGGGCACCTCCCCCAATCCCCCCCCCCCACTATGTCTCCCTAGTAATACTCCCATATATTTGCACTCACCTGGTATTAAAGAGGACATCTCAGTGTAAACATCACTGAGCCATGAGTCACGGCAACTGTACTCGGCCGATTTCCATTCATCGCCTCGGTCAGAACATGACGAGTGCCCTTTTCCCCAACCATCTGCCACGTGCACATTCACCGACTGGCTTATGGCAGCTTGGCAGCAATGCGCACACTCACAATACAGATACCCGTCTCCACACCGTGCATAACCTGGGTAGGGCTCACTAGCATTCGTTACCGGATAAACTCTACGTTCGTGGTTAGCGGCGTAAAAAGGGGAATACAAATCACTTCGGTAATTGTGAGGCTGATTATGATCATTGGGAGGCCGAAAATAGGCGTAGTTATATCCCTCATACTGATGGTTGTTACAATTAACATTACTTCCTGGATAAGCCTCGTTATGATGCATCTCGTGGCTTGAATACAATTGGTTGCAAGGATAGTCATGATTGCCATAATAGACTTCGTTGCTAGCATACAGTTGGTTGCTATGATTCGCCTGGTTGCTAGGATGCATCTGATTGCTTGGAAACACCTGGTTGTTTGGATAAACACTTGTTGTTAAAGTTCCCGAGTCAATTTCTGCACCTCGCAGTTGTTGCGCTCTACTTTGTACACCGGTAACGCTCGATGCTGTGTCACGTCTTGACATTTCTGGAAGTTGTTTGTAAACGTTTCCCGGCACTCCATAGTGATGGACCGTTCCCTTGTCAACCCCACTGTAATATTGACCTTGAAAACGTGCAAAATCGTCTGGCTGATAAACTGGCGGTTGGGACTGGGGATGGTTATCACAAGCCTGCCTTTCGAATACCTTTTGTACCTTCATTAGGGTCGAGGTTTTAGTATTTCGCTGTCTAATCTCTCCTGACTCAACGTCAGTAACGTCATACATTTGTGGTGGTGGGGGATTTTCAATTTTAAAGTTTAGTCTTTCGGGTAATTTCTGAGATTGAGGATGTTCATAATGCTGCCTTTGAAACATTCCTTGCGTTCTAACTAGAGTAGACATTTTTGTGTTTCGCTGCGGTGGAAAACTCGGGGTCGTTGTGGCAGTTTGTATTCTTTGCGGAATGTCTGGTAGCTTGTTGCACATCTCAGATATTGATTTCAGAGAACTCTCAGTTGCAAGACTATTTGATAAAACAACGTTAGGGACACGTGCATCATCTGATGAAATGGTTTGTGGAATGTCTGACAAACTCGAACTGCTTTCATCAAAAGAAGAAGTATCCTTCGTAACGGACAGAGCCTCTTGGGAAGGATAGTCCTTTGTCGTTAAGTTTTCCTGGTCTCGCTTTTCTGCGTCGACATTGGCAGCGATGGCTGTTGGTGTCTTTTCTGTTTCACTTTTACAAACTGCCATGGTTACCACTGAACTTGGACAGTATTCTGTACGTGAATACTCACTAGTTGTTGTTGAAGCAGAAGTCCGAGATGGGTTGGAAACTTCCTTTACTGTTGATGACGGAACATTGGAACAACTAGTAGCTGCACCATTACAATAAACTGTGTCCTTTTGCAGAACAATCTCGGGGTTTATTTGCTCAAGTATGGTTTCACTTAAACCAATACTTTTGCTATTTTCATTATCTGAAATACACTGAAGCTTCTCCTCATTTTCCAGATTAACTTCAGCCAATGATCTACAAGAAACAATTCTAACATTTTCCAATCCATTCTCTGTTGGTGCTTTTTGAACTTTCGTATTTGGTGGGTATTCGATGTCATCTTCAATATCAACTGACTTCCTCGTTCCTGAAGATACAAAAATTCCCGAATGACAATGTTACATTTACAACTCAATTACAACGGCATACAAGGACTATGACAAAAACGTATGTCCTCGTGTTTCTTTTTTTTAAGAATCATGATTTTCCACAACCTGATGAACATGAAAGATTATGGTAAAGAGTATTAAGGAACAAATATTATATTTAAATTGTGTAATTCACAAACTTTAATGTTGCATTTTACCTACCTGGAAAAAGCCGTTGTAAACTAATGGGGATGTTTAGGCTAGAATGGGAAATGCAAGGGCAACATTAACCTCGACCATACTGTGTACCTTTTATGGAACCGACCATTCAGTCTTTTAACCAAGGGTTGGTACCGAAGAGACATTTTTTGGCTAAATAACTTATGACGTAACTCAAAGGTTAGGTAATACAAATGTTTCTTCCTTTTTAGTATGAAACTGCATTAAAGAAGCTAGTGCTACAAGTAAAAAGCAAGAAACTGGGTGGCAAGCTGCCAAGCGTTCCGGTTATGTTCAAGTCCTAATCAGTGTGGTTAGGGTGAGGAACCTACACTCGTCAACCTCATTGTTGTTGGAAATACCAAAGGAATCCGGAACATCCCAAAATGTAGCAGTCCATGCTCTTAATAAATTACAATAAGATAACTACTATTCAGATTTTGAAATATTTTAATGTATTGTTTTTTTGTTCTTTTTGTTCTTTTATAGACCAAATGCATAATACGTCCCACTGGCCACGAACAAAAATTTCGAAACGAAGCTAGAAAGGCAGAAAAACGGCAAATGTATGAGAACTCGGAAACTGACCTCGACTTGAAGTTCTTGTTTATGACCAATGGGGCGTATTATGTATTCGGTCTATAAAAAATTATGTCAGATACAACTACAACAAGTAGTCGAAAACCACTCATGACAATACTATTTTAGTTGTAAAAATAACTACTTACTGCGCTATAACGCTGGCTAAAGTCATTTAGAATACTCTTCATAGAGTTTAAAATGCCACCTTTACTACTTTCCGAAATGCACCTCTTACTTCAAAACATAATAACAACCAAGCTGGATACATGTATTCATAGATCATTATCATCATCATCACCACCACCACCACCATCATCACTATCACCATATTCACAATACTAGCATCATAACAATTATTGTTAATAATATTACTACTACTACTACTACTACTATTACTATTATCGTCTCTGTGTCCTTATCAAATTTTGGCGTTTGGTTTGACTCTCAGCTGAACTTCAATGTCCACATTAGGAAAACATGTAGTCTATCCTTTGGTAGTACAAGAGTGCACAAACATTAATCCTTGCACTAGTAATTGGACGTCTAGGTTACTGTAACAGTCTGCTGTACGGCTTACCAGCCAGTTACATTAACATGTTGCAACGGGTACAACACGCTACCGCAAGACTAATATCGAATACCCCGCGTTTTGGTCACATTTCTCCTGTTATGAAAGACCTGCATTGGCTACCTGTTAAGTACCGTATAATGTATAAATTAGCTGTATTCACATTCAAAACTGTACATGGTAGTGCCCCCACATATACTAGTCAGTTAATAAGACTCAAGCCACAGTCAAAATATAATCTCCGATCAAATACAAAGCACTTTCTGCTCGATCAGCAACACAAAATGCCGCTTTGCCGAACGCCCTCCCAGATGATTTGAGAGCTTTAGACAGTCTAGAAAGTTTTAAATCACAGCTAAAAACTCATTTTTTTAAAAAAAAAAAGCATACAATTTGTACTCGTAGTGTTTTAACATAGATTTTTATATGTATATATATATATGAATATAAGTACTTTGTTGCTGTAATACTATAATCACTATATATGTAAAGTGTATTAGATCATATGTGCATGGATTTTTGCGCTATGGAAATGATAAAGTTATGGTATGCAAGCCCGTAGGCAGGAATTTTGTCGGGGGGGGTGCAAATTTCGTAAACTTGGACTCTTGAAAGCCAAATTTATGGGACAAAAACACTTATGGCCGGTTTTTTTAGTCGTTTCGATTTGCAGTAGCACCAACTGTTACGAAAAACCTATTCGGGCTCCTTTGTCGTCTTATTAAACCTCCAAATGCGGACCTTTTTGGGTCCGTGGGGGGCTGCGTACGCACCCCGCGCACCCCCCCTGCCTACGGGCCTGGTATGCATGTTATGTTAAAATGTTTTGTGACTGTAGCAATTAATTCACCTTGGTTGGCAGCAGGAGCACCGTTGTTTTCCGGTACAACAGAGCGGAACTTGTTGCCCACAGCATAAAAAACCAGATTCTCTATGTATTGTTTGCTTGAAGTACCTTTCAGGAAATATGTTTCGCAATTATGATTGTTTAGAAATCTTGTTTTTAAACTATAGCAACAGAAGCAAGAACAAAAGATATAGCTTAGGTAGAGTCCTGTTCCAGGTAAAGTCAAGAAAAAGGAAATGTTTAGCATAAGACAAATGAAGCTCAATGGAAGCAAAGAGTTACCAAATTGAAGGGTTTATTCTTCTGATCATAAAATGTCCGCCTACCTGAAAAAAGTTATCCAACTTTGTAACAGCAATGTGGCATATACAGAAGCTCGTAGAAGTACAAAACAACTCTAAACCCATAGATTTCACCTCAGTCCAAAGCCACTCCCAGCTCCTAGATTTCACCCCAGTCCAAAGCCACACCCAGCCCCTAGATTTCACCTCAGTCCAAAGCCACTCCCAGCCCCCTAGATTTTACCTCAGTCCAAAGCCACTCACAGCCCCCTAGATTTCACCCAAGTCTAAAGCCACTTACAGCCCCCTAGATTTCACCCCAGTCCAAAGCCACTCCCAGCCCCTAGATTTCACCCCAGTCCAAAGCCA
>JAOBYE010602965.1:0-12288 GCA_025403585.1 Parazoanthus swiftii
GAGGGGGGGGGGGCGGAAAAACGCGGTCTGAAAGAGAGGGTCAGCTTTTTCAATTAAGGTTACCGGTCGAGTCATTTTAACTTGATACTTGTTAAATTAAGGTCGGACTCGTATTCATAATATGCAAAAATAAATTTAAAAGAAAAACACGTTTGAATCGTTTATTAGGGTTTTGCCACCTTGTTTCCAAAAAGGTACAGAAGAACAGCTGTGCACTGAAAAATAAACATCGTTTGGAACCGCTACGGAAACCGAATGGGTTTTTTTAGTTATGAAAAGTCGCACGGGTCGATTATATAAGTATATTGTTTTGATAAGACGTTAAAACAGGCAATTTGAACCGTAAGGATATTGCAACAACTAATTTTATTGTAACAAATAATTCAAATGTTCGCGAGTTTTAACATTTTTATACTTTTTACCAGTAGCAGCCATTTTAAAAACTTAAAACTTTTTCTATATTTCTTATCACTTAGCTCCATATCAGTGGCTAATAAGTATTGTTGACAAGCGTTAAAACTAGAACTTTACACGACTTTAACCTTGTAAATGTCCTCGCCATCTTGATTGAAATATAGACCTTTGTGCAGGCTACCAGGATGCAAGAATGTCATTCTTAGGTTAGATATTGTTATCAACGTTCCCATTTTATTTCTCAAAAAACTACGACTACAGTCCAGTCAGATTTATCCTTGGCTTTGATTGGAGAGTATCAGTCCAGTGGTATTTTCTCAATAGCAAAAGCATCTCAGTACTTTCTTGGTCTTGGGCAGGAACCAGCACGAATTATTCACAAGGCGACAACGGCCTCCACGATACCTCCTCGATCTGCAGTGTCTGTAGCAGTTTGCCCAAGCAATGTCAGTAAGTCCTGAACTCCAGCGAGAACATCGACTCCAGTCGGACCAACATGAACCTTTCACTTCACTGGCAACAGTTATCAGGACCGCAAAGAGAAGAAACAGCTTCCAACCGCGTTCCATGTTCAATCTGGTCTGCCTTCTCGACTTCGTAGGTTGTAGCTCTGTCTTGCAGCTCTCAGTAGACCTTAACACAACTTTGTCCTTGCTTACTGTGTCTGAAGACAAAAGCGGTAACTAATAAAATGATTTTTTTACCGGCGAGATCAGCTTTTATACAGTTTTTTTTGTGTGAATCTGTTCTCATGCTGATATTTTAACATCCTAGGCAACTTGTTTCGAAACTTCATATTGTCTTTTAGTTTCGTTTCATGTCGGCATAATATTTAAACTAATTTGTTAAAACGTGAACAATAACAACTTCATATCTTCCCAGAAGTTGCAATATATACATCTGTCGATACGTTTATGCCTGAGTGCCAATATCTACAAGTCTCCCTATTGGGGTAACACTATTTATGGTGGGAACAAACACGATGTCTCTCTGCATGGGCAATACCCGAATGATCTACAAATGAAACTAACTTTCAGGTATCGTAACATTGAATTCGAAACAATCCTATGTTTTGTAAGCGCGGTGTAATGACTGCGGCTCTTATGCATGGATATTATGTATATATAAATATTCTAGTTTGCAACGTTAATTGTTTACGCTGGCCAATTTTCGAAACAAACTGCCCTTGTACGGCCTATTACATTTTTGCTTCAGTTTCAAATGCGTGCACGATTAACAATGTTAACTTGTTGGTTTCTAAGCTATTTAAGACAATCCGGTTAAGCTAATACTAGAAACGCCAATATTTTCGCGAAACTTTCAGAGTTGCTTTGAAAAAGAGGCAATATGAATTAAAGTTGAAAAAGAGGCTATATATCTCAATAGCCTTACTCGGGCCACATTGATTTATGTTTTTGTTGGAAGCCGAGCATACTTCAGTGGTTGTGATAATAATGCCAAATTCAGTGAAACTGACAATTCACTTTATCATGATGTTGAACCAACTGAAGAACAACCTTGTACACATTTATAGTAAGGAATAGGAAAATAGGACAATTGCAATTCACATGGCTTAGTTTCTGTCTAGAACAGTTCATAGGTCAATATTACATTGATTACAAATCATCAGTAAACAGCATGCATACAGGCACCATACAGTGAAAATTCAAGTAAAACCTTGGGTTCGTTATAAGCAGTTTATTTTTACATAATTTAAATTATGATATCTTTTAGAACGAACTAAATTTTGATTAAGAAGGAAAAAAAGAAAAACACCGTTGACACTGATAATAAATAGTGTTATGGTCCACTTTACTCCAGTGCAATTAATGATGGAAAATGGGATTCATTTCAGTCGAGTAACATAAACAATTCTCAAATTGTTATTGGCAATGCGGTCATGATAAAATGCGGTGAAAGAGATCATTTTGCTCTCAGAGCTCTAGTATCATATCTAGTTTAGAATAAAGACAAACTAAAATCTCAGCTGGCAAAATTATTGCCATGACATTTCTTTATTTCTCTTTGCTATACTGAATAAATCATTCAGTTATTTCGTTGATTTTTTTTAACTTCCAAGTGAGACCGGATCGACATAATTTGACCAAAAACTTATGGAGTTATGGAGCACCCTCAACACGTGAGAAATTGTGCCTGTAGTGATATTACAGGTGTTGTTGAAGATGTCTGTTCATTTTACCATTTCAGATTAATCTGTCTTTAGTGAGTTTGTAAAGAAAAATACTTTATAGTGCAAACAACCAAACAACTGCCAGCAAATTGAATGCCTTGATATAACATATGATAAATAGTTGCTTGGGAGTTGAAAGATGTTGTGAAAATTGACACTGTAAGAAACAAAGTTCAAGGCTTGGCAGTCAAAGATTTTTTCAGCTGTGATAACCTCGCATACCGCCATTTCTTATGAAAGATATAGACAGATAAATGTACTTTACAAAACACTGCCCCTGCAATAAAGTTAATTTGTTCTAGAAAGTCGATAAATGATGAGGCATAATACGCATGTTCTTCAGTCACTGAATGCTACTGTAGACCACAAAAATTTTGATCGTTGAAGTTTTTCACCCATTTCTTTTGAAACACTGTTAGATATGATACTACATATATTCAACAATTCTGCTTAAATCCAGTGTGAATTAATAGTTCCGCTTGGCGTGTTTAAATGGAAACTGACGCCAATATTGTCAATACAGAGTCAAAGACCTGGAGCAACTGAAAAATATCAATCGTTTTGTTGTATTTACAATTCAGTAAAACTAACGCAGTTTGGAATGATTCTCGACGGCGCAAATTTTCTTGTAAGTAGTTTAAAAGTCCACTGCTTTGGTTTAATTTAATTTAATTTAACTTAATTTAATTGGATTGCCTTTGTAATCTGTTGATACTGAAAGTATTTGTGGATATAGACATTGCTTGTTGTTCCAGCTTTGGCTCATGTGACAGATGAAAGGATTGACTAGCGTGTGACATCGTGCAGTCGTAGAACAATCATACTCGAGTTGGGTGCGGTCTTGGCATATAGATAACCTTAGACACGGCATGTTTTTGAAGGGATGCCTGGAATCCTTTAATCTAATGAATACTGAGTTCTCGAGCGTCATTCATATTCGCATTTGTCGGGGATTATACGAGCATAAGCATGCACAGACATGTGAAATTTTTTCCTGTCCGAGAGCGTAATATAAGCACATTAAGCGGTACACGCAAAAACGAGACACTTAATTTTAATGATCTTCGTTTATATCTCGGTAAATATGTGTGACAGAAGCTAACTTAAACACAAGCACAAACACATTTTTTTTCCCGCTAGTTACGAACATTATGAATCAGTACGGAGTAAAAGAAGCCAAGTCAAGGCAGAGGCACCTGGGGGATCTGGGTAGGGGGGAGGGGAGAGTCAACATTACGGCTGCATGTCTTGTTTTTGTTGGTGTTAATGTATTTTTAACTTACTATCCCCGTTGACGAACATAATATTTATTATTATATATATGGCTACTTTCTTTTGACTTTTCAAAACGGAGCAAAATCATATAATCAGAGCTCAGAAACGTAATAGCAGTTATATAGCACACACACTGAACAGCCTGAAAAATCTATCAAATGATTGCCGGCCATTTTCTTGCACGGGCATGCTCCTCTGACATTGTATCATTAACACTAGTTTATATCTTTCTTTTCTAATGATGTACATCCAAATGATATTGAACAAGTGAAATCGAAGTATGTATACTCTGCTTCAATCTCTTATTAAATGCCAAGCGTATATGTAGGCTATTTTTGGCTTTTTGTCTTTATGAGGATGCCATCGAATTAAAGTAAAGTGTATCGGACAAAAGATAACTTCAATATGTTGTTTGATTGAGAAAAGTGCAAGTCCGCTTTTATAATCCTAAACTTAACTGCGAAAAGCGTTCCGCCCGTATTTTGGCTTACTCGCCGACGCAGGTCTTTCCAGTACATGTCATTGGGATGTATCACTTTTTCGAAAAGTGATGGGCGACCATCTCTGCCGTTTGTACTTATATATGTCTTTATTACACCCCTTTCTATTTAAACAAGAACTATAAATGTCTGTACTTGAAGTAACTATTCTAGATAATGAAAACATCGTGACCATTTGTAGGATCCGAGTCAGAGCTTCAGCCCGAGTTGTTCTGGCTACCTCGCAGGTTGCTCTTAAATCTCGGCAAAGGAAAGCTTCTGACTTCTGTTGAGTGTTAGAAGGTTCAAAGTCTGTTTTTATTTAAAGGGTGCGTAACGATTAATTCATTTTTTGTCATAAAACAGTCTTGACTATTTAAGAAATGGTCCATGCTTGGCGTGCGTTTATCGAGTTATGGATGCACGCGGGAAGTTAGGAGAGCACGAGAGAAGCGTTTGAGTGACACGAGGCGAAGGCGAGTGCTTCTCTAGCTTCTCAAGTGCTCTACCAACTTCCAAAGTGCATCCATAGCTCGATAGACGCACAGCTAAAGTATGGGCCATTTATTTGAGAACATTGCCACAAAAGGCGCGCGAAAAACTGCCAGCTATGTTCTAAACGACTATAGTCGTGGTCCTCGAAGTAAACCGTTTTTCCTGCTTTAATCACAATTTGACGTTCCAAGTTCCAAATATATGCGATTAACCTGTGCCAGAGTTGTGTTTGCAACCTTACTATTAAAAAAAATACAACCTAAGAAGCTCAGAATTCCAGATCTCAAGAGTCAACAGTGATGGTTATGGCACTCGTTTAGAAGCTTTTGGCCGTTTCTTTTGTTCAAGCTAAAAAAGAACGACCGGAAGGCACATTCAACACAATCGTTTAAAACCAACGATGGAAAGAGAAGCCTAACCAGCATCGAGCGGGTCACGTGCTCTAGCTGCAACTTCTAACCAATACATAATAATATTACCTTCTAAACTCGTATAATTTCTTTTTATGATACTCGCAGTGCAGTGTCCTCTCTACAACACGAACTTTAAAAAAATAACACAGATCATTATAAGATTGGAGTATTTTAAAGATAAGCTGTGTTTTTACATTTTTGTAGATATACGTTGTATTTAGCTCGGATATTTTTTTATGTATTTCAATATGATACATATATTTATAAACATACTATATTTTTAGGTGTCCCCGATTAGTGCATGGGCCCATGGAGCATGCTAGAAGATTTAACTCAATATAGTTGTTGGTTGATTGGTTCGTTGAACTTTTTTTTAAATTTAGAAGCGATTGGTTTCTATCCCTTTATCAACAATAAAACCAACTCACTTATACAACCACAAGGTTAAAGGGGCAAAAAATAGCATTAAACTTGTAATATCTATACTTGCATATATAGACAGATAGTGACGATAGCCGGGCTTTTATAAGGACCTTTTTTATAAGTCTGTACATTGAGAGTAAAAAAAAGCCAAAAAAGAACATAATAAGAACATACTCTGGGCAGAGACCGAGAAATGAGAATTTATTTCTATAAATTTGAAAATAGAAGGGAAATCAGTTTTCAAATATCGCGAGAGAGCAGTGCGGTTTACATTTGATTTTGTTAGACATACGACGATAGCAACGCAATTGAGTATTTAGTGTATGGACTGAGTTGAAGTTGGATCCCAACTTTTAACTGCATATCGACAAAAGTTTATACTATAAAATGCTGTGAACATTTTTAAAAAAAATTGAAACTGAAACAAAATAGAACGTTCAGCCGGACTTAGCACAAGAAAAAGAGGATGCTCTTACAGAAAAAAAGTGTATTCTAAACCGCATCCTTCTGCTTTTGTTTCAAAATAACTACCTTTTAAACAAAAGACTTACTATGCAGAGATCAAGTGATTGTTCGTTATGATGGATTAATTATCTATTTCTGTCTCAGCGTATCGCTGTAGCCTGGGGGAAAGACCACTGCAACAATGAGCGAGGGAGTTTTGCTTAATGCTGACTGGATCAACAAAGGACTTACCGCTCCCTATGCGGAGTAAAAGACATTCCGGCTTGAACAAAACCAGACAAAAAAAACCCAATTTGTCCTTTACCAAATATATTGGCTAGAAAAGCAAACCTTCGGGGCTTAAGCAAACAATAAGTACCAGGGAGAAGTGTATGTATTATTTCAGTTTTAGCCCGCAAAAAGGTTTATTACCAAACCGAAGTATTGTCTCGTGCACTAAGTAGGGGAAAAAATACTGTACTTTTAGGGATCATTTTGATTTTGTATTGTCAAGATGGACTGTGTTACCGTATTTTTTTAATTTCCCTAGCAGTGCTTCAAGATGTTCTAAGCCAAGACTATAGTAAACCTAATAATAGAAACAGACTTTTTAAAAAATAATTTGTTTTTATATGAGAGCGTCGAGGTTGAATTTCGCCCCAAGTTAAAAACACGCTAAGAACATACTTTATGCTGAGAATAGGAAAAGGAACGAATTTTTCGAAAAATTTTGAAAATGTCACTTAGAACTGCTATTAAAATGTTTCGAGAGAGCAGTGCAACCTCACATTTGAAATTGGTAAAAAGAAAGTCAGGCGCCCAGGCATTATTACCAGCTCGATTCTTGTAAAGCCAATAAACTTTTGTTTTCATGCAGACTCAATAAAACAATTCCAAATGCGAAGATTTTAAGCATAATTAAGGCAAATAAACAAGAACGGGTGTAAGCTACGTAATATATTGGCATATGGTATATTTTCGAAAAAAGGGTTATCTTTGGTTTAAAACTAAGCAAGGACGCGAGTGAGCGTTTAGTTGAAACCTCATTTTGGTTAACTTTCAATAGTCATTGTTCTTTAGATAGTTTTAACCCATTTATTAATGACTTTATAAACAGTTACCGACAATAAACTACTACTTACTAGATAAATTCATCGAGAAAAGTGTTGTTTAAAGTCAGTAAAAAAAAAGAAATTAAAAGGCATACAGAACTGTGTTTTTTTCTAATAGATTTTGTGGATTACGAACTCAAGTACCGAAGTGATCGCCTATCGCATACTGAAACTCTTCGTTAGTAGATTTTGTTGGAAATCGGCTTTTTATGGAATTTATAGATGAACAAAGTATGCCTTTTGAAATTGATATACAAATTAATCCTTTCTTTTAAAAACTTCTTTATGTAGTAAAAAAGACAGTATAAATCGAGTTGAAACCCAACCGTTTGCAGTTCATACGTGGCATGGAAAATTCTAGTTACTTTAGAAATGCGTTGGCTGTGACTTGCTACTTAGATACTAAACTGGAGAGGACAGAACGTTCATGACGTAAAATAAACACAACAGTATGACCCGCTGAGTTTGAACAATTAACACATTACCTGTTTTTTCCCCTTATTTTTAAACCAATTCTATTCTTCTAAGAATGATATTTATCGACATTTAAAAAGGAAGGGCAGAGTAACCATGTTTTTTTCGTCAGTTTTTCTTTTGTTCCTTTGTCTCATGAATGATATAAAAAATTCCAACCAAAATCCATCAGATACTTTCTTCATCATACTTTGCGGATGATGGGAAAACTAATAGCTTTCGGAGCTGTTTTAGCAGTCAGTTTATTTTATTCATGTCACAGTCAGGAGGTTAAAGGAGAAGATGAGATTGGAGGTGAGATGTTAAAAAATTTACATATTTCTTTCTTTTAAGTTTTGAAGTAAGACTTCTATCAAGTTAATTGTATTTTTCACTTTCTTTAAAATGGAGCAAACCTGAACTTCAAGCATTTTTTTTAAAATTTTTCAATAATCCAATATTAAGCTCCTTACATTTTACTGAATGAGTCAAGTAGCTAGCCCAGACAAATAATGACATTTGTTGAAGTCTCTTGCAGAGATCATGTTGTGCCTTTTGTAAAGTTCAAAACTGAATAGCTGTCGCCATTGCAAATCCAGCAGGCAATACTATGGGCCTATAGCATTAACATTGCAATGTATTTCGTTCTCTAAATAGTGCTTTATAGTCTTGGACCTTTTGACCGTTGGATGGGTCAATAAGTCTGAGAATGTTGAACCTTGTAGAAATGCTGAGATAAATATTCTTTTATTTGTGGAAGTATTCTATTTTTGAGGAAATGGACTACCATAGTAGTACCCGCTGTGTTATCTTGGGCAAGATTCACGTTCATGGAACATTTTGGAAAGATTCTCACTGAGGAGGAATGGACGGTGATGATGTTTATAATCCCTAGAAGCCTTTCACAAAAATAAAATTACACAAACAATTAGAGGGATTAGGGGGGAGGGGGTCGGTCGGACCCATCCCCTCTACCTTCGTCAGAGTTCATCCGATTGACATGATAAGTGGCACAATTGATCAGCCTTCTTTTGTACTTTCAATTACGCGTAGTCACGCGGAGTCTTATTTTTGTCATGACAACCATGATAAGGGAAATTCCGAAAAATGGCCGCCATCTAGGATACTTAAGTTTTTCAGATTTTATAAAAGTTTGATTTATAAGACTGAAATGATCTAAAACAGCATTAAGCGATCGCAAACTACAAAATAGGTAAGATCCATCGTAAACTTGTCAGCATTTAGTCACTCTAGAGAAAAGTTGCAACTCCGAAGTCGACATACAAACTGCGTGACTTATCGTGATGACGTCGTCTGCTGTGACGTCACCTAATTAGTGTCAAAAGATGTGTTAACAAACAAAGAACAGTTGTACTAAAGCTTTTGTTAATCAAGAACCCGGCAAAACTTAAAGCCAAGAAAATCGAAGGGGAGGTGGCAGGGGTCGATTCGACCCTGCCCACCGCAAGGCTTCTCGGTTATGATTAATATTGTTGATGGTTATGGTTATAATTCTTCCTGACGCAAAATAAAAATTTAAAACGATGGAAAATGTTTTAAGATCATGGAAAAGTCATGAGATTTCTTACTCGTTTTTTTTTTGTGCGTGAGCTCTGTTTGAGTTGAATTAACAGCTGCGTCTTTACAACGTTAAGCTTATATTTTCGCCATATGTCAGATACACGAATATTTTTATGTTTGTACACCGGCATGTTAAATGTATATATACGTTACACTAATTGATATTAAAAGTAGCACTAAAGGTCGGCCTAACGTTTCATTCATACGGATTAGCACTGATACTTTTAAAACCGAGTATAGTTCTGCTTTTCCTAAACTATTAGATTGTAGTTTTATTATTGCGCAATGACCAGTTTAAGGGTTTTCTCAAAGCTTTATCGTTATCTTTTTTAATTATAACCCTGATATCATAAATTTTGAACAGAGAAAAGGCATAAACGTGCACATAAAAAATGAAATGCCAAAGTTTATCCGTTGGTTTACAGTCATCGGTTAATTAAAGCCTGACTTTTCAACGTTATGCCATTATAGTGAAAATATATATAAAGTTTTTTTTGTTTTATCAAAGGAAAGCTTTTTGCCTTTTACACCAAGTTTCAAGCCCGAGGTAGTTTACTTCCGCCTTGTAAAACCAACTCAGATCACTATGGAAACACCGAAAGCAAAAAAGCCCAAAGGCATTTTGGATACGTGTACGTTTGGAGTTTTATCAGCCAGAAAAGCTAGCTTTCAAAGGGAGAATTGGAAACAAGGGTCCGTTTTTAAGCCGGTTTTAATTGAATAAGCGTACTGCTAGGTTCTTAAGGATTAGTTAAAAATGTTTTCAAAAGTGCGTTCGTTGATAGTCTAACGTAGTTGGCGTCGAATATAAAAGGGGATGGTTTTTTTTTATTTTTATCATCTAAGGTCACATGTTTTCCCTTTGTCCAAATTGCCTTTTCTCGTGTTTTCGAAAGTTTTTTTTTTCTCGTTTTTAGTCTCTAAAAGATATAATGTATAATCCATCACTCAGGTGATATATGTTGGTATTAATTCACTTATCAGTTATATTATAATGCAAAAAGAGGCGGCTATGAGAAATGAAAAGGCAGCGAGGCATTCAAATTCCTGTGACTTGGTAACCCCGACATAATTGACTTGTGATCTAATGCAATGGTCTTCAGTGATATTTGAACTATTTCTTTTCGAAAACGAAATTATAGGCTTGTTTAAACGAAAATTCAAGAAAAAAAAACATTAAAAATACAAAATGTTTAATAAAACAACCTGACAAGAAGTATACTAAGTTCGTAATTTGTTGAAAAAATGTTTTAGACTTTTAGCGATCAAACACCGTCATGTTTTGCATTTCTTTGAGTTTATATTGGTTATTTGAAAAAAAAAATTCCATTATGGAAAGATTTTCACCAACATGGGGACGACTTCTGTCTTTCCTTGTCCCTGCTTAGTTTTTTGATCCTGGCATGCATGTTATTGTTTGCCATCATGCGTACTGGAAATGCGTCACTGAACTCACAGCTTTTTAAGATATATGTACATCCCGTAAGCAATAAAGGTAACTATAGTTTTTCGTTTTAAAAGTTATACTTACCTTGTAGATTAAGATTAAACCAGGTTGCCTTATACTATTGTGCACTTGGAGTTTACTGCGTTAACAAAAGTCTGTGTAAAGGTAGTTGCCTAGTCTCAAATGGGGTATTTTTGAATAACAATTCTCAAAATATGTTGTAAATTAACAAGGAAAAACCACACCAACACATACTTATAAATCCATCGTTTTGTGAAGCTGTTAAGAAGTGGGTTAATTTTACACAACTGCCGTCAAAACTCACTAAGATAAACAAAAATTTTGTGTTTAGAAAAACTTCGTCTTTTCTCACCTTGGAAGGCAGTAGCTCATCGGAAGTCTTTATTAATAAGAGTAGTGCACTAAAGCCCGGACTGGTTTTCTCGATTTTCCTACTCACAAGTGCAAAAACCTCTTCCGGGTCTCATCAATGTAAATTAAAACATAACAACGATACTTTTTGCTTTTGAAGCCGCAGGTTCTCACTCCTTTCGGGACAAAAGGGGTCGTTGGTATGAATATAACAACGGCGAGAGCAGTGGGAGAGATGATGGAAAAAACCGCCATGAAACACAAAGTTTGTTTTATACCCCCAATGGTGAGATAATTCGTGTATAGCTAGCGAAAAGTTCACCTTGTTAAAAGAAGAAATTTATCAAACAATTCAGGTCGTTTAACGGATACACAACATATCATTTAGTGGCACTCTAAGAAAAATGTTGTCTAATCCTGAAAGCCTTGGCCAAACGTAGATGCAAGTCGATGCAAGTCAGTGCAAGTTTTTAAACTTGCGTTCAACTTGCGTTTCGTTTGGCCACCAACTTTCATGGACTTGCACTGACTTACACGGAGTTGCGTTGACTTGTATCGACTTTGAGCGAGTTCAAATTTGAATGCAAGGCAGTGCAAGTTTTTCATCAGTGGCCAGAAGAAGCATAAGTTAAACGCCAGTTTGAAGGTCAAAACTTGCATTGACTTGCAGAGACTTCCATCTACGTTTGGCCAGGGCTTAATGCATGAGCAGTTTGCCATACATAAATGCATAAAGAGGGGGGAGGGGTATCATTGAAATCCTCTATTTTAATTTCAAAAAGGTTAATTAAAATACACCACTTAAAATACAGTTAGTACACAACGTACTACTGTAACAATAATTGCCAATGAATTAAAGTTGATATGGGAACAGATAATCTGCCAATTTTGCCGCCACCTTTGATTTTAAACTTATTTTAGTTTTTGTAGATTTCTAAAGTTTGAAAACTGTTATAGTTTTTTTTACTCGCTAAAGCTATGGATAGACCAAAATTGATTTTGAAAGCAAACATTGTTTTTTTTTCAACGTATTACGATGGCATCATCTGCAGTGCTGACGTAATTTAATTATCGTCAAAACACTATCCGGCTGGAGTTGCCAAAAAGACGTCGGCAATTGTTGGCTGGCAAAAATTTGAGGTCCGAAATTCCTCTTGGGAAGAGGGTGCAACAACCTCTCGCCCCCCCC
>JAOBYE010603298.1:0-27101 GCA_025403585.1 Parazoanthus swiftii
AGAAAGTTCCTTATAACTTTCCATGATTCTGAGAGTTAAGTCAATAAACAAGAGCAAATTAACTGAATGGCTGAAAACAGCATTTCAATACTGTTTATTATTTTAAAGAGAGGGACACTACTTGAGCGGTGTTCTATTTCATAATTAACCAATCCGGCTGCCTTCAAACGCAAGAATAATTTGGACAGAAAAGCACTTTGACTAAACATTAACCCATGGGTGTATTTTATTATCACGGCATATACCAATATTAAATTTCGATACATTTAAAACTTACATTAACGCTTTCGTTTGCTACTATTAAGGGGGCTCTTTCCCTGACTTTCCATGACTTTTCTCATGACTCTTAGCAGTTTTCCACGACCTAATTTAACAGTGTTTCTTTGCAATATGTCAAAAACTGTTCTCTATACGAAAATTTTCCAGCATAGTAAACATTTTCAAGAAAGGAAATTGTTAGTCTTAAGAAAATATAATATGTATTTACCTATACGTCTAATATCATTGGAAACTAGCTTTCCGTAAGTGAAATCTGACGAGTTTCTGTTTCATCTCACTCATTTAAGTTAACTAACCCACGTTTTATACAGTAATTTTCATTTTCCATGACTTTCCATGCATGACCCAAATAAAAATTTCAAGACTTTCCAGGCTTGGAAAACGAACTTGTAAAATTCCATGACTTTCCAGGTTTTCCATGACCCGTACGAACGCGTGATTACGTCATGTTCTTGCCGAAAAAATGGTACCGTTAGTAGTTTGTAAAGAGTCGGAGATAATCGGAAGGCAAAAAGTTGTTTTAGAAGTTGCTATTTTTTTTTAGTTTTTTGTATTTTTTTTTGGAATTAATAATAATATAGAATGGACGAACGCCAGCTCGTATGTTATCCGAGGAGACACTTGCTAGCTAAGGAACAGTGTTTGTTGCGTTCTAGCAACTTTTTTCCCTCTTAAAAATGTCTCTCAAATCCCCCTAATCACAATAAACAGGGAAACGCCCCCTAATATACCCTGCTCGCAGGGACCCCTCATGTATATCTGCTCGCAGGGTACCCTTAATACTAATTATACACGTATAAAGACGAGCATTTATGGTATTCAATCCTTAATTCGAACTTTATTTCATGCTGTTTACTTCCATCTTCAGTTGTCCCGAAAGCCTGCCAACGGCGAATATTAGGTGTAGGGTTCTTCTATCTTGAAGCGCGAAAGGACACTTTCCATAGTTTTAGAAGTCACGCCACCAAAATGTCGTGACTCAAACCAGTTACGCGGCCAATATGGTTCAGATAATTGTACCAACAGGACCTCACCAACTGGCATCAAGTACATGCACCTGTCTTTATCGGCATTACGTAAAATCTATAAAATTTGGCAGTCAATTAATGACTGTGTGTCTGAGATATCAAGAGCGGTGCAAGAATTCCACAAACTAAAAGGAATAAATCTGTTCTTTGTAATTTTCCATTTTCTAATCGTCCTTGGTCTGAGCTGTCGGAGGAACTACTGGACCAGTGCTCGATTTCCGGCAGCACGTGGACTGTAGCTACATAGAGGAAGGTTCCCGCGGAGAACAGCATGGCGATTCCTGTCCCGTTCACACTAGACAGCACTTCCTTGCTACTCTGTTAGTATCCAAAATAAAAAAAAATAAATGGATTGTGATGCATACATAGCACTTCCAAAAATAACACGAGTTGTGTTTTAGGTTAGCGCGGTTGGTAAGATCTCTGACTGCAAACCAGGAGGTACCGGGTTCAATCTCCGGCCTGGTCGAGGGCTGAACTTTGTCCGAATAAGTTTCACCTCACTATCCGTGACTGGGAGTTAAGCCGTTCTTCTAGTTAGCTAAATAAAGAATTACCCGCACACTTTCCGAAAAAAAGTAAGGTTAATGCCGGTGTTGTGGCCAGGGCCTCATGGGTTAAAGTACGTCTTCTGCATGTAAATGTGTTACCTTCAAAATTAAAGAGTCTTATTTTAATTTTCATTAAACAACATAAACCCCTGCAGAGGTGAAATGGTGTGCAGGGATTTGACCAAAATCATAGAAAAAGAATTCAACTAGAGTTCCCAGGGGTGGGGCAAGATATCAGTTTGATCAAATCTAGTGAAAAAATCCCATCGCTTAAAAAATAAATCAAACCTCAGGTCCAATTATTGTCGAATTCCCCACCAACGAAAAAAGAAAAATGTTAAATCGCCACCCACTGCTCCCCCTCCCACACGTTCCCCCCACCCCCTCGGGTTTACATTGATATGTGCACAACCCCACGAAGCGCTTTACATACTGGAATACTCAACAACGTCGGCAGCCAGACATATTTTACAGTAACAAGCCACAACACCAGGACCACAACAACAAAAACACCCTACTCGTTTAGAGCAGTGCGTGGCCATTTTTTTATTCTTCCGCTTGATAGAATATCGTTAGAACAACACAATGGGGTTTGAATCCGGGGCCTTGTGCAGATAGCAATCAGAGATCTAACCGGCAGACAAAACACGCTCACACATACTGTACATGTATGAACAAGAGCAGAAAAGCCTTTCACTTTGGATTCCGCTTTCAATAATGCTAATAGCTATTATTTATTATTATCGTTATTTTAAAATTCAAATTGTTGTAAGACTACAATTGTTATTCTTGACCACCTGGCCCATAGTAGAGAGCACAAACTGTTCTGGAGTCAGGGCCACTCGCCACTATTTTTCTTTTGTTTGTAATTGTCTTTACCTTACTACATACCGGAGCCAAATGCGTAAAGAACAGAGCAAAATCTGAATCACGTACTACAGGGCTTGCCGCTTGGCGGTTAGGCGAAATTTCAAATTGCATTTTCTTATCTGGGACCACGAAGACCGATCTTCATCGACATCGAGTAATGTTGAAATACTCCAAGAAAATACAGTTATATAAACCCGGCATGAAGTCTAAACCAGACAGTTTTTATAACGAGAAAGTCCGATCTCAATTCCTCACTCAAGAAATGAAAATAGGACTGGAACCGTTTACCCAAACGGTCCCAGGAAGCAATGCTACAAATGATAATATTTTAAAACGAACATCACGTCGCGCTGGGATTCGGTAAATGGATTCACCTTATCGCATAGTTCTTTCAGATGAGATAAACTCACATGCATTGCGCAAAAACTATAGTGTTTGGAAGAACTGTCAAAAACATTTAATAGGGCAATGTCTTCTGTAGTTTCAGGAGGGGCGAATTATGGGTTGAACATGTTATCCTTGTGTTAGCGGTAGTACAGTTGCCCAGTGACTTTTGAACAAGAGGACCTGGTGCTATAGAGCTTTCCAGGAAATAATCATTTGGGGCAAACAAGAATTGTTTTGAAGAAAGATATGCTTTTGAAAGTATTATTAGTCTCCTGTTTAACTTACTTGGCTCAATCCAAAGAATGTAAGAAGGGCAAGTAGGGGAGCCGCGGTTGCAAACATTAGCAGGTGTTTTCGTATTCTGTTTCGCTCAAAGCCCTGAAACATAACACATCAAATTTGTAATTATTAAAGGGAACCTTTACAATTATGACTGCGTGCATGTCCAAAGGTTTACATATATTGACAAGTTTTTAGTCAAAATACCTATAATCTCGCACTTAGTTGGTGCGTAGACAACAATTTTGTTCCATCATAACACACTGCATTTCCATACCAACCAACGTGCAAACACAAACAAGACAACTGAAAAGACGGGTTGTTTTTTATCCAAAAGCATGACCACCCTGGCCGCAATAATATGATTTGGATATTTTATCAGATACCTTAACGACCAGGCCAAGACTTAACTAAGGAAATCAGACTAAGTTCATAGGCTCAGCCGGCCTGGGTACTAACCTCGTGCAAGAGAAACGTTGTTAAACCAAATGCCGCTGGAGCCTGGTGAGAGAAGAAAAACTCTACCTTATTGATCAATAAGACAAGCAAGTTTGGATATTCAGTTTCTGGAAACATTTACATTAATATTTTATATGTAACTTCTGTTATGAGGCTCTGTCTACATGCAAATTGTACATGTATATGTACATGTATGTTAAATGAATGTGCGGCAATTGTAAGGATAAAGAATTTTCTAGGAACTTTAAGTGACTACATGTATGTACATGTATATATCAGACAAAACTGCTTAAAAGAAAATACAAACTGTAAACTCTATATATTGCTGTCTTCCACCCCTGGGCCTGGTTGCTCATAAATACACGAAGGTTGAATTTAACACTGGTTCTAAAACATGTACAGTAATCCAGCTCTTTTTTAGTGTTGTTGAAACATTGCCAGGAAGTTCTGTTACATAAACGTGAAGTGTCAACTCATTATGGGTTTAAGTTTTAACTGTGGGCTGGTGTAAAGTACAGTACATGTAACTGCTGAAAACCCAGTCACATTTGAGCAACACTACTCTACCAGTTCTAAAGATGTGCTGCCCAACTCACCTTTATTAACAGACTAAGAGAGTTTACAATTACTACCCCCTGCGACCTCCCCCCCCCCTTCCTTCACATTACTGACACTAACTATAAACATTGATAGCTCTTAGCAATACACCATTTCTCTAATGCAAACTTTCCCTAGGTCCATTCCCTTGTGGGGGCTAAAAACCTACAGTATACTCGGTCAAATTTGGGATCATTAATTCATCATTAACATCACGTTCAGCCCCCACAAGGGAATGAATCTACCGAAATTTGCATTAGAAAAAAGTGTATTCAGTTGTATACTGCTTTTAGGTTTTCAATAAACTATCTGATTTAATATATATGGAATATGTTTTGCAATTTTTTGCACGCTTTTTGTATGGCGCGAGCATGCATCTATAACTTGACAGACACATGCCAGTGCATATACATGTATAAAATCGCATACTTGCAAAAAGTAAAATAATAAAAACATTAAGAACTGTTTAGGAGAACTTTGTATGTTTTCAATTAGTAACACAGATTTTTCTTATAAATACTGCCTAAAGTGGCAAAAGCAATGTTCTAAAAAAAATGGTTGTGCCTCTATCAAGTTAGGATGCACTTGGGGAGTTGGGGGAGCACTTGAGAAGCTAGAGAAGCACTCAGCTTCACCTCGTACATGTACTTCTGCGTGCATCCATAACTAGATTGAGTGGGCCATTTCTTAAACAGTATCTATCTATCTTATGGTCAACTCACCTTATGCAACATAATAGCTATAAAGACTATCATTTCTACTTCTGTCTTGGAAGTTGACACTGCTGCTCCAAGTGCTACACCGTCAGCTGAAAGGTTTAATAAGTGTAGTTACTAGTACGCATAAATTACAAACAGTTACATGTCTGTAGTTACATGTGTAAACTGATTAGTATAAATATATTTCCTTATCAGTCTTAAATACAGGGACTGAATGGACTGTCGGTCTCTTGGAATGTAAAAATTAATAATTTTAAGTACATGTATCTCATTAATATGGTCGATAGTCTCACAATTGACACCCAATCAAAACCAGTGTGTATAACATACATTACACGCACTGTAAGGTTGCCCCACATATTACCTTATTACATATTTCATAATACGCAGCCTTCATTGGCCATGAACAAGAATACTGAGTCAAGGCCAAAATACAGCAAATGTATGGGAACTACTGTAGGAGCTTGACCTCGACTTGAAGTTAATGTTTACAGTCACTGGGGCAAATCATGAAAGTAGTGTGTTAAATGAACCCCTGATGGCATAAGGAAACTTGTTAGTGCAAAATGTGTATGAAGAAAGACTATAACCATTGAACTTACAATATGATGAGATATGTTTATCAAGGGAAGAAGCAAGTCAATTGCCAAAGACAAGATTCACTAGCCAAACATTGTCACAGCGATAAGAAATGAGAAATCTACAAATTTTAATGTAATTTCTTAACTTTTGCTTAAAATCGCACCTGCAGCATGAACCACTAATCCAATTGTTGCTGTGCTTTTCTTGTGTCTCTGCCGTGTACTGCTCTCAATATCTGTCATATCAAACAAATAAATCTACACATGTAAGTTAAACCCAACTCACATCTGGCAGTATACGAATTAAATAATATTTATTTAGCAGCTGCTTTTATAGAATCTGCAGTTGACTTAACTTTTTAGGTTAATTTTTGACCATGGGGTACTGTATGTTTGATGGTTTCCTCAAATTTTTATGGCTTAATATTTCTTACTGTAGGGTGGTTTCTGAAAGTCATCCCTATCCTTTTTACCCTAGAAAACCCCCTCTCCCCGGGACATGTACTTGTCAGAGCAAGGATGGAAGCCAATGCCAACTTAACAGCCAGTGGCTGCCAAATTTCACCTCTGGCTGGCAGATTTCACAAAGCACCAACCCATCTGACATGTACATTTTTCAGAAAAACACTAACTTGTACTTGTCTCTTTCACACTTCGTTTTTTTTTTTATCTTACTGTAATTTAATGTACCATACATTTAACTTGTCAAATTTGTTTTTTTTTATGAGAACTTCACTTTGGCCTTTTGTAATCTGTTAAAGACCTAGTTTTTATTCTTATCAACAAAAAGTTAAATATTATATGTGTGATAAATGATGTACACAGTGATTGATGGACACACAATGTAAATGTACTTAGTGAAATGTTCACTATGCAGCATTCGTACTCAAGTGGCCAATTAAAATTCCAGGACTTATCCAGGACTTTCAAGACAGCATAATATGTACAAAACTCCAGGACCTGAAAAAGCCAAAAGTAACTACTAAAGCAACCATGTAGCACTTTGAAACAATTTTTATTATGGAGCAATGGCTGTGACCTTTTATTGCAGGAATAGCCTTCCAGTCGAGTTGCTGCAAGCAAATACTCTGAGCAAATTTACAGCAGGCTGCAGTGACTTCTTCAATTAATACATTACAATTAAGTAAACATGGCACTCATGGAAAGCAGGTCTTTATTTTTTAGATAATTTATATACTGTAAATATAATTATATATATTTGTTTTGTTTTTTTAATGTTATCTTAGTTTAAATATGTAACTATGTAAATCCTGATGAGTTTTTACCATGACTAAATAAAAGAATGATTGATTGATTGGTTGATTTTAAGGAAAATTTCTTGTTGTACATGGGGCAACCAAGACCTTATTTTTTAGTCGCCCCTCAAAAGTTGAGGTCATCCAAAACAGAAGTGACTCAAACAGCTATAGTGGGTGTCTCAACGTGTTTTATACTTCTTAAATCATTTAAATTTTTCACTAGAAGAAAGGCCAAACCAAATAAATTTGTAACATTTATCAATCAGTTAGTTCTAGTCATCCAAAGGACGACTAAGCTACAGTGTTTTGTACTACTCTTGGTTGGCCCACAAAGATTTCGGTCGTCTCCAACCACCGGACAACTGTAAAAATCGAGTTCTGTATTGTCACTGCTGTAACTACATGTACTGAAGTGTGCAGATGTTGGCAGAAAATACAGGCGTTTCGTGATGCTTTTCACATTTAATATTCCTCATGGATCACAACAATATTGAAAAATAATGTGAGTGACAAACATTCAAGAGATAACTATTTACTGAACAAGAAAAGTGAAATTTCCACGGCTTGCAAGGACCATCATTATTAACAAATAAATATTTCCGGGTTTTCCAGGCCTGGATTATGACTTTTTGATTTTCCAGGACCTTCCAGTTTTACAGTGTATAAACCCTGATTATGGTTGGAAGAGCTTTTCTTACCACCTTTTAAAATATAACTACAGTTAATATGTAGTTAGGTTTTTGACACTTTTACAAATTGTTTATAATACTGTACATGCATGTTAACACAAGCAAATCAAATTCACTTGATAAAAATTAAATTAAATCACAGCCCCGGGAGAATTTTTTGGGGCAGTGGATTCCTTAATGTAAATCCATACCTATAAACTTGCACTTTGGTCTGAAATACATGTAGAGTCAAGTGTTTCAAGGCCCACAAACAGTATACAGTTTGTAGCACAGCCAGTCAGTGAGTAATCCCCTGCCCCTAACTCCTTCAGGGTATTACAGTAACTTCCCAAAGTATTGCTGTTGACAAAGCTCCTACAGTAATTGTAAACATCTTCAGTTGGTGTAAACTGTGTGTTATAAAAATAGAACTCACCTGCGGTACTGGGTCCCCCATGAGAATGGCCTCCACTGAGCTGATCAATCAACAGCATGAATACAAAACCACAGCACAGGGACAATCCAATAAACACATCAGTGTCTACTTTTGGTATGTGTTCTCTAAGAGCAAGGAACTGGCTAGTTGCCTCCTGGGATTTGAGTGAATCTGCTGTACTTACTCTCTTGCCAACAACATGATGCAAGTGTCTTGAGCCATGGCTATGTTGGTGAGCTGTTGGTGTTCAGTAACAAAAGATAATTATTTAATTAAAATTGTTTAAATATTTCACCAATGAGCAGCTAATTCTTTCAGCTAGTGCATCCATGGGCCAGTTGTGAGTACACTGGAAAATGCTGTACATCATGTACAGTCACAGTTGTATAAATGTCTAGATACAGTAGCAATCATTTAAGCAACACATCTCACATTTATACTTCGGGAAACACACATTCAAACAATCATGATTTGCACAATCATGAATAATAACTTGTAAATCTTAAAGGGACTGTACATATCACCGAGTATGATTGTAAAATTGTTCTGGAAATCAAACTAAATATAAAGATTCACCAATTAAGTTGAATAATTTAATTACAGTCTGATACAGGGCAGGGAGTTAGGGCTTAAAAATGATAAAAAAGAGAAGCAAAAAACTTCAAATGAATTACAGGCCAGGAGCTACTGTAATTACAAAGGAGCTTACATGTACTTGTAATATTTATTTGAAGTTCTAACTTACAGGGGAACACACAATCTGGTAGGTCATACAAAACTCTAAACTCTTACCCTGTGAGAGTAACCTAAATTACATGTTTTAGTAAGTACTAACTGTACATACTGTAGTGCAACCGTAAATTATTTTGTAACAGAAGCTGCTTTAATTTAATAATATTATTATGGTTCAAGAAAGAAAACCATTCTGCATCTGGCAGGTTACCATTTGATTATCCCAGTGCTCACAAGTTACCATGAATTTGCCGATCTTATACAGTAGTGCATCTACAGTACTGTACATTTTCAGCAATGGGGCTATAGGAAGGAGAGGGGTCACGGGGGCCTGTGCCCCCAATTTTTTTTTCTATATCATGTATACACAAATCTGAGAAAAACTGGAAATGTTTTACTCTGATATTGTTTCAAATGGTATTTCAAACCAAGGAAAGACGATTTTAGACAAACTAATTTTCAAAATTTTGCCAGGGGAGCATGTCCCTGGGCATCCCTATAACTTGGCTTGCACCTTCAGCTGTCGACAGCACCTCCCAATTTTCCAAGACTTGCTACGGCCCTGAGCAATGATAAATGCTAGAGCAGTACCATATTATTATAATGACACTACTTTGTATTAAGTTTTCCATGAATACGCTGACCATACACTCACCCTTGGGAAATGGTACTTAATAGTAAATGCTAGTCAATGGGAGTACCAACTAGGATGCTACAAATGATGTACTTACAGTACCATGAAGCTGCTGGTCATATTTATAACACAAGTACACCATCGATCAGGGATGACAAATGCTAGTAAAAACAGTACCAACTACATGTAGGATATGACTTACCATGAATTTGCTGATCATATAAGGCATGTACACCCTCAGGGATGATAACCGCCAGAGCAGTACCAACCAAAAGTCCTGCTCCCAAAACTGTGACCATCTTGAGTCTTTTCTGTATTACAGTATATCATGAGGTAGATAAATTTAATGAAATTATGATGCTGGGTTTCTGAACATGTATTTAGCTGACCTCTTATAATTTTAACCTCAATAATTTATTTTTACTTTTTGTTAACTTGAACTAAATTTACAATCATGTATTTGGATTTTTCGCGCGAGTCATTTTCTAACTATTTCATTCTTAAAAAATAAAAAAAATTCAAATGAAAAATATATTCCCTTCCTGAGATTCCCATTCCCTGGGAGTTTGAAAGGCAGAGCTGTAGGGAGCCTAGGGATCTCCTATGTACAGTGTACAGTTTGTTGTTTAAGATCCCACTAGTGGTTTTTGGGGATCCTGTTATATGTAACCCTTAGATTATCTTAGGAATAAGCTTTCATTGAGTTAGCATTTGAGTTCAGTTTGAGTTGTATTTAAATTAAAATACAACTGAAACATGCCTATCAAAAGGAAAAAAATTACCAATCAGAGTTAGTAATTACTGTAATCTTGACTGTTGTGTGCCTTGTAAAATACATGCATTGTGTTCAACTGACAAATTTTCTGGTGAGTTTATTTATGTTGGGTTACCAAACACAACTGAGCTCAATCAAATAACTGTAGTTAGATTGACTTTGAACAAGTTCAAGCAATCAAGTATTAGTTGACTTTGCCAGGATTAAATAAATGAAGGGGTAACCAGACAAGTAAGGTTTGGCTGCTGAGCACTAACAAGCAGATAATTATAATGATATGAATGTGACAAGATATTAAAGTGCTCTATAAATATCCCAAATAAAACCTTCTGAGTGAAAGCCCTAGAAAGGAAATGGGCCCACATGGAGAAAGACAAAAAAAAATATCTGACCCTGGGGGGGAAGCAAACCCAAAAACCTCCGGAACTGATAAGCATTGCTCTACAAACTGAGCTACAAGGCCAGATGGGAGCTGGTTGTGGGAAAAAAGCAACAGTGATCTGTTCTGGAGGTTCAATTCCTGACAGGGTCGGAGATTTTTTTTTATTCTCCATGTGGGCGGGCCATTTCTTTTCAGAAGGTATTACTTGGGATATTTATAGAGCACTTTAATACATGTATCTTATCACATTATTTCATATCATTATAATTATCTGCTTGTTAGTGCTCAGCAGCCAAACCTTACCGGTTACCCCTCATTTATTAGATCCTGGCAAAGTTAACTAATACTTTGCTGCTTGAACTTGTTCTTGAATAATCACATTCATTTATATCTGTTTGCCAGGATCACACTGGTCAGCCCACTGTAAAGGTCAGTTACTCAGAGATCATAACTCAGAAAGACTCAACTGAGTTACATGTAGCAGTATTATTTGGGTATTTATCAGAATCAAACTTGTGATACCCATATATGACTATAATACTTGTTTTTTTGTCCAAGAGGTGATTAATTGGACATTAACAGGTCTGAAACAGGAACTTACATATGCAAAAAAAATAATATTGTTGTGCAGCAATTGTGTTTGCTTTTTCACCATATCAGTTGTTTGATATAATTTTTATCAACATTCGATTTTCATTTTAACCCCGGCACTGGGTATGTGGCAGATACTGGATACTTACTGATATAAACAAAAACTTTTGTTTCAATCATGTATGTACAGTCGAGAAAAAGAACAACTTCTTAACACCTGTATACTAGAAAAAAATAATTTCTGCGAAACCAATGTTAAAAAGTCGAATAGCTGATGTTTTACATTCAACTTGCACACAGCTACACCAGCACATACAGCAATAAATGAATTCTAAAACGTTACTTACCTCAGATAGCGTGAAGACTAGGGGTATTGAACCAGACACATAACAGCCGACAAGCATTGCCAGGGACAAACTGATAAGTCTCACAACGTCGTCCATTTCAATGTCAGAGTTTTAAACTATAACCTTTCTTACGATTTCCGATCTTAATAATTTCCAAAACCAGAGGGAATTTCATTCCTTATAGTGCACCTATTTTTAATGTTTCTGCCATCTATGACACGTCCTGAGTTCAACGTCCACTGTTTAGCGGTCAGCGGTGAAGCTTTGAGTGTGACCTCCAAATAAGGGCTGGTAAAAATTGGTAACCAGGCCTCAAATAATTATCGTTTGGAAACGAGCCGGAGGTCAAAGTGCGACTTTTTCGCTGCTTGCAAGGTAAGTATGCTCAATAATTTGCACGAAAATGACGATAATTACATCAGAACTATTTGTATGAAGTTGTGTGGGTATAGAATTAAATCATTCCCCCCGGTTCTTTTTCTCTTGTGGGCCATTTGGTGCAAAATGCTGCAGTGTTTTCATTTCGTTTATATGAAATCCACGGCACCCGAAATCGGACGAATACTACACGAAGACCTCATTGAATTGGTTTCGCCGCTAAAAGTCACTGGTCTTGAGCTTTAAGGTTGCAATTAACCCAAAGACTTTAGGGGGGAGGGGACAAAAGATACAAAGGAAACAAAAATTTGAAAATAATTTGCGTGTTTGCATCGAGGCATTACCTAATTGGCCAAATTCTAAGCTGGTGCAGAACCCTGGAAACCTTTTTCACAAAGACAATACAAAGAGAGGAAAACGACAGTCACTGTCAGTAACACGTGGTTCTACTCGTTCCGAAATGTCTCGTGACAACCCCTTCACGCCCCCTCCCCTCCCCCAGTAATACTGTAAACCCATCGCCTTCTCTCTTCCGTTTATAAAACTCACCAAAAATTGTTACAAACTTGTTTATTTATAAAGGGTATCTAACTATTTTCAGGCGGCGCTATTTTTAGCTCTAGAAAGAACGCCGGAAGTAGTATCCCCTACCGCTTCATCTATCCCATCACTTCCTTAAATTTTGCATGATGCGCCCATGATGCAGTGCGTTAGAACTGTCCATCATGGTCGATTCATTGAAGTTGCCTGTCAAAACTGAGCAATACCAACTTGTTTTTAGTGTTTTCTTCAAAACTAACTGGGTATTACGGAAACAGAGGGATGGTTTTGCAATGCCGATGTTTTTGTGAATTGAGCAAGAAAATTTAAGAAAAAGGATTTCAAAGAGCTTGACTGTCAGGTAAATTCTTGTCTTTGCATGTGCTGCTTTTGAGAAAAATTAAAGATTGTATGAAACGTTTGCGTTATTATTTTCATGCTAATGATCGTTTTTGGTTACTTTTGGTGTTTTTTCATTGTTTGGCTCAGTTGGTAGCTGGATATTTACTCAAAATGTGCAATAATGTGACCTAGGCTCCAGTCACTGTTTGAGACCCCATGTGTTTTTAAGGGATCAATAATACCAGAAGTGATTTCATGCCAAAAACTGTATAGATCCTATGATTATTGATGGTAAATCAAAATCTGCCTGAGAAACATGACAGAAGCTTTAGCTATGTGGTAAACCTAAATGTAACAGGATATATTGCATTGTTTTTTTCTTTCCGCGAGAACGCACGTTAACGCTTATGAGAAAACGCCTGATTTTCAATCAACATAAAGTTCAAAAATCGTTTTCTCAGACTTACAACAAGTATATCGAAGTCTTTTCGCTTAGCGTCTTTCCACCTTCCCTCACCCGAGATATCATTTTTAGTAGTAATGCACTAAAAATCCAACGAAAGTACGCCGGTGTGTTACCATCGCAACAGCAGGGTAAATTAGTAAATTGTTACATATGGCCAGGGTTTGCCACAAAATCACATTGGAGGGAAAAAGTGACCATATTTTTTTTTACTTTTTTTGGGGGGAGGGGGGAGTTATTTGAGAGGGGCGTTTATTCGAGGAAGGGCGTTTTTTGAACTTTCACCATTTTATTCTTAAATACATTTAAATCTTGAGCAATTTATTGCCATCTTCCATTACAAACACTACGAAGTGAAAGTAAGAGTTGCCGGATCAAGGAAGCTTGATAATGGACTTGTTGTTCCGGCAGCATTCTGATTCCTTGTTAGAACAACGGAGAGAGCAATTGCCAAGAAATTAAAAAGATTTTAGAAATGAAAGATCTTTGTGGCCATATGGACATTGAATTTCTTTATGAGCTGAAAGTGCATCAGTTGATCTCTAAACCAGTTATCGCATATCACTGCAGTTGCACTAGAACGCGATTTCACAGTGACTCTAGTAGTTGTTGGGAAAATGGGGGAGATGGGGTTTAGATCTACGGTAGCACCAACTGTTACGGGCTTCTTCATCGTCTTATTAAACCTCTAAATACGGACCTTTTTGGGTCCATGGGGGAGGGGGGGATGCGTACGCACCCCGCGCACCCCCTTCCTGCCTACGGGCCTGTTTAAACCAACTAATATTCGAGGTTTCATGTGAACTTCATTTGATTAAGTTGAAAGGTAATAGCTATCTGGACACTGAAAATATTTTTTTTGGGAGCTTTATTTACAATCTTCTCGACTAAACTACTTACAAGTTCGAACGTGCACTGTTTGCTAAGTCTCTTTTGTGTGGACTGGTTTTGATAACAGCCATCCATCTCAGGGGCCATTTCTGAGGATGAGCGCAGTTGAACATGTCTTTTAAAATTTCCAGAGGCGCAACCTTATAACCTATCCTTCTTTTCGCTCCATTTTCCCCCAGTAGCTATTTTCAAACTTCGTAAATTAAGTTACTGATCTGAAAATCGGTACGGATTCTTTTGTATTTCTATTTCCTGCATCTCATAAATGCTTCTAAAAACTAATTAATTATTCTTTTCGCAGCGAGCGCCATAGCTGGACAACTTTTATTTGTTTTACAGACAACTAAACCTAATGCAAACCCTTTTTTGATGTTTTACCAACGAGTACTGCAGTCAAGGTCCAAAAGCCCAAAATTAAACCACAATTTGAAAGTCAGTTTCAGGTTCAGATTAACCATCAAATTCATTTAAACATGCATTTTCAAACTAGAAACATGTTATTTCGTAAAAGGGGTTAAGAACAATTTAAGAACAAATTTAAACTGATTCTTGGATAAAAGTCAAATAAAAAGAGAAAGGAAGGAAGAAAGAAAAAAAGAAAGAAAGAAAGAAAGAAAGAAAGAAGGAAGGAAAGAAAGAGAAAAAAAGAAAGAAAGAAAGAAAGAAAGAAGGAAGGAAGAAAAAAAGAAACAAACAAACAAACAAACAAACAAACAAGGAAAGAACAACAAACAAAACGTTAGACCAAATAAGGAAAGCTTTATAGGTTCTTAACGTTTTACCTTTCAGTTTCTTTGGTATGTTATGTTAATACCAATGTCCCAAATTTATAACCCAACTCCGAATCGCCTTTTGCAACATCATCTTTATCAGATTCACAAATTAGCACTTTGTGTGTGAGCGTTTTAATTTGTAACACTGTAACATTTTTTTTGTATTTTAACCAGTTGGTTAAAAAAATACGTAATGAATAGCAAACGCGGTATCAGGTAGTTCAAAGTAACGGATTGCAAAGGAGTTTAAACGAATGCCATGTACTTGAAAGGGAGGGAAGATGTTTGTGCTTTTTCTCATGTGCGAATCAGTAATGTATTTTGTCTTATTTACGAACTGGGTTACCATTCCAGTTGGAACAGTGCTGAACCAGTTTAGAGCAAAGTATCTTCATGTAAAGGGGTATCATCTTTTTCAGTCTTTTCGGGGTCAATATCGGCTTCTTCCGCCAAGGAAACTTCGCTTAGTCCAATCCCATTTGATCTGTTAGGGTTGTCGAAACTAATCGCTCGAGAACGCGTCCCTTTTCTCATATTGCCATCTCCGACATCACTGCTTTCTTTTGGCGAGAGAAAACTGCTTCCTGTACTGCCATTTGGTTTAACAACGGTACCTACCGTTGAAGTAGAACCACCTCTTTCGATTCTATCTGGCCTTGCAGCGCCTAACTCCTTCCTAAAAGTTTTGTCTCTTTCTCCAAGGGGATCTTGGTCAACCTTGTTTCTCTCTACCGGAAAAGAACGCCTTTTATTGCCAATTGGAATTGCATGAGTGCGTTCCAGTAAAGAAACAGGGTTTATTTGGCTGTCTTCTGGATTAACACCGCTTGTGTTGCGATCCAGGCGTTCATCGATGTTTCCAACTGGGAGAGCACTGGGTCTTCTGGTTTGTTCCCGGTCAATACTCCCTTCTTCCAGCGGAAAACCTTGATTGATTCTTGCATTTCGTACGTTCGTGTGGCATGGGGCTAAATGAAGTTGCGATACATAGATGAAAACGCCTGCAATTTGCGAAAAAACACGATAATAAGTCACAAAACTCGGTACAAAGTTGTGACAATGAGAACAACTGAAAAAGACGCTGCCGGCACATTTAAGGATGATACAGATGAGTATCGTTCGAGGTCTCTTTTTCTGTATACGTCATAAGCTTACGTCCGCTTGACATCACTCAACTGTCATCGTCATCAGCGATACTCGTAAGGGCATAGGTCGCACTTTGTGTCAACATTCAAAGTGCGCGCCTTGTTTGCTGGAGCAAACTTGATCATGGAGCCCTTGCTTTTACAAACAGTTAAACAAAGTTGTGTCTCAACACTTTAGTTCTGTGCAAACAAAGGCACTTTTCAAATGTTTTCTAATTATCTAATCGTTTCAGATAACCGCCAGCCGATGATACCTTGTATGTCATTTTTTTCAATTTGTGCGATAAAAATATTATTTTGGTAATGACCTTCAAAGTTCAATACGTCTTAACATCCTATACAAATTATAGCTCTTTCAGCTCAACGTTTAGCTTAGTAAGTTGGAGTTTACATGTCTGGCCGGTATACGATTCTGTGAATTCTGATCCGACACACAGAGTACGTCATGAGCAACTCTCATTCTGGAATGAAAGTGCAGTAAAACAGCCAAACCGATCTACTTCCCTAGTTCTGTGCCGAAATAAGCTCATACTTTTAAGATGCTTGTTCAACTTGTAGTAAGATTTCATTCCCGAACTAACATTTAATCCGGGTACAGCTATATACCGAGACGAACTCATTCAGGAATAATTCACACCGGAAGGAGGTTTTGGAAGTTTAAGATATCAATTTAAAGATCATAGATCCTCAAAGTGGTAGTCATATGCATGCCAGAGTATCATGCAGACACTTAAAGCATTCGTATAATTTTGATTGTCTCACCTTGGCAGCTGTTCAAAACAATATACACGTATTCAACATACGGGTTCCTCGCTACGGCATAAACAAATCCCGTCATCCAAGCGAGGCCAAACATTGATGTCATCTGACAACACAGTCTTACCAGAGAAGGAAGGCTACTCTTTCCAACGGTATGAAGTGTTTCCTGAAATGATATACTTTCTTAGCTTATTTTGTACGCATACATTTTTTTAGTAAGTATATATAGTGGTACTCAAATCTGAATTACTTGTAACGTCAATCCGTACTGTCAATTTTTCAAATTATTTCAGTTACATTGTCTCATTCTCGATTTACATTTTGTGATAAACAGTATATAGTTGAATATTCACATAACATTTACTTGTATCATGCACAACCTGCGTCGATAAGCTTTAGCCGCCACCTGTGTATTATGCCAGTCCTTCTCAATTTATATCATGTTTATTATTGAATACACTTTGAAATGATTTAAAATCTAGAATATGAGTTTCAGCCTAGCAAAACTTTAATGAAACAAAAAACCGTTTGAACGTCTCAGTGAAAAAAAAATGATATTTTAGGATAGTATTACATCGTTTTTAAAAACCTATTCTTTGTTGCGGTCTGAGTATGTACCAATGCACGAGATGTCCAATTTTTTTAGAAGAGCTTCATGTGGTACTACCTTTTTATACACTTTGAAATGATTTAAAATCTAGAATATGAGTTTCAGCCTAGCAAAACTTTAATGAAACAAAAACCGTTTGAGCTTCTCAGTGAAAAAAAAAATGATTTTTTAGGGTATTATTACATCGTTTTTAAAAAACCTATTCTTTGTTGCGGTCTGAGTATGTACCAATGCACGAGATGTCCAATCTTTTTAGAAGAGCTTCATGTGGTACTTACCTTTTTAACACGTGAGAGGACAATCATATTGCGAACCAATGTCACAAAGTTGAACAGTAATACAATCCCTATCGGTATTGCTGTGCAGTAAATGCGACCCACTGGAGCTAGGTAGCAGAATTTTCTTTCACCAACTCCTGAAAGTCAACGACGTCTGAGTTTTCAAGCGATCTCCTTGACTACATTTACGAATCTTTACCAACAATGGTATGCTACGTCCCTATCATTCAAAATCTTCAATCTTCAAGTTAAAGCCGAGATTTCGGTATATAGTGTGGGAACGTCGATAAAAGTTAACCCTCTTCTAATAACATGTTAACCACTTTAAGAAAAGAGCAAAAGTGATTAGCGATTTTCAGTTAAAGTTTTGAGGAAGAAAACAGAGAACAATATCATCAATCATGTACAAGAATTACTAATGGTAGATTTAATGATATAAGAAAATAGCTTGTTGTTACATTACAATCTCTTTTTTGCGAACAAATGCAATGTTTTTGCCTCCGTGTACCTCGTGGCAAATGCGTTATTAAGCTTTAAATCCCGTTTCTTAAAGTTAAAGTAACTTCTAGATTCAAACGTAACATTTCGCCTTCAGATCTGGTTGTACTGAAAATGCAGAACCAAATTTTTTTAACTAGCAATTTTAATCACATACCAAATTAGTATAAATAAATGCAGTTTTATTTTAGTAAGTCAGTGTAACTTGTTTTTGCTCGAACATTATAAATATTACAATGCCTTTTACAAGCTTTTATGAAGTTGGTACTTATTTTACCTGGAAATATCTGTGTCCTTAGTGGTGTGCATAGCAAAAATATCTCAGTTTTAAAAATATGTTTGTTGGCAACAGCGTTTATCTGTTTTTCTTGGATTGTTTCGAAAGAAAACTAAAATTGGATGGCGTTTTTGGCCTCCTGATAGTTTTGTGAAAAGCTACACTTTGGCATACTTCCTGTACGACAGTACACTTTCATCTGTTGCATTTATGGCTGCAATGATATTAAACTGTAGGTTGTCAAATGTTAGCGTTATTTGTATTGTATTTTTATCCAATAGCATCTCTCGTTCTCCGAGTAAAAGGTGGCTCTACACGAACCTCCAACGTTACTTATTTGATACATGCCTTTTATATGCAAAATTCTTTATTTTAGCTGTCGAGTACAAGGCCACCTCCCACAGTTTTACGCATTACCTATAACGTCAGTTTCAGAAATAAAGTCACGCTTCTATTTTCGATCTGGAAGCACAACGGCTTGTGATTGCTTGTGACTTGGTACAAAGCCGGTCCCCTCCCCCTCGTTCGCGCTCTCGGGAGGATAACGGTTTGAAAGACCACTTGAGCAAGAAGTTTTTGTAGTATAACTTTGTTAGTCGAAACAAATGCCTGACTACGACTCCTGCAAGTTATGATTTGTAATAACGTACCATAGCCACTATCGACAACTTTTATCACGCTTAGTATCACACAGCCAATCACGATGACCAGCGGTACAGCCCAGGCAAGGATAGAGTAGTTGCGAAATCTCTGCCGTTCTTTCCGCTTCCTGAGAGCTTCAGAGATCCCCTGAAGGTGGCTTGCTATATGACACAAAAATTGATGTTAGATTGCACGTAGCACCTCTGGTATTTCGAAGTACAGGTCTAAACTCTAATTAATGGTTCAATCGCGATGGTGATGGTGATGGTGATGGTGATGGTGATGGCGATGGCGATGTTGATGATGGTGGCGATGGTGGTGGTGATGGTGAACTATGTTTAATGGAAAAATGTTTCACTCAAAAAAACGACAATAAAATAGATTTTATCAATTAATTGGAGCTATGTTCATAACTCTCACTTTCAAAAAAGTTTCGTGTTTCCTTTCATCATTTGAAATTGACTCTGCGATTTTCATTTTTACAAGATGATAGCGATGGTTAATATGTTTTAATTAAAGATTTGTAACAGCTCATTTAACTTGCAACTGTGAGAATGTTATACGTCTGTATCCTCAGTCCTCAAGCAAGGTTAGCGCCCGTTTAAGGATGGATATTTCTTAAATGCAGGCAGTACTTCAATATTAGATGATTCCTGTTTCATAAGTGTTGGGTCAATACACTACTCTCATAATTTGCTCCAGTGACCATAAACAATAACTTCAAGTCGAGGATCCAAGTTTTCATACATTTGTTATGTTTTGGCCCTGCTGGCCTCGTTTCGATGTTTTTGTTCATAGTCAATGAGGCATATTATGAAAGTGGTCTATGAGCCATGAGTCAACTTATGACTCAGGTCAGCGGTTTTTAAATTCTAAACGGCGGAGGTAGCAAAACTGACTGCGATTACGGTGGTTCGTTATGCAACGATTTTTGTTTCGTGAAATCATTTTACTAATCGAACAAGTTCAGAGGTTGGAATTATTTTTGAAAGACGCTAGTTACAGCGAAAGTCCTGGGAATTTTCTTGCTGAAATGCGTCGAAATAGACAGGCGACAGCCATGCCAACTAATCACTCCCAAGAAAATCGTACAAGAGACCTACTGACCTACTCTTGTGCAAACCTCTACACGTAAACAAAACCTCCGCTCCTCTTTCTAGTAAAAGCACCAAAAAAAGGAAATTGTTGATGTGGTTGCGTGCGCAAACACTTTCCTGCAACTTGGGGAATGCACGCACGACAACCACTGCCTGGTTGCCAAGTTTTAAGCGTTGTTCTCTCTACCTACTCTGATGTTCTTTTTAAAACGAACTTTATGTGCTTAATTAGCAAGTAATCATCTTATTTCTCTCTCATTTTTAAATCAATTCGCACTCGAGTGCTTTTTTCAGCGTTCTCAAATTGCTCTCGCCCTCTAAGCTCGCGCAAATTTGACGTACATTGAAAACACTCTCAGGCAAGAGTAACTCAAAACTGAACTCGAAAGAGTATGATTACTACTGCTTCTTATTAATTTCCAAAGTAACTGAGAATGATTTGTTGTTCTTTATTAGAAAAGTTCATCCTATTTTTACAGTAAACAGACAAAATACAAAAGAAATCGAACCGGCGACCGTATTCGTTATCCCGGCAAAGTCAACCCTAAATACCAAATTAAAATGTTGAAAACACTTTCATACTTATACAGTAAATACGTTTACAGAAATTGTGCTTGTACTTGATTTTAACCCTTTCAATCCCAATAGTGCCAAATGTTGTGTCTGTAAATTCTCAGTACCTATCTCCATACATTTTCTATTAATAGAATAGGAGAATTTTGCACTTCATATCATAATTTAGAGTGGATGATCACAGCCAATTTACATACTTTATTCTGATAATGTAAGGAGAACATAGATGTTGATAAACATGCCGGGAGTGAAAGGGTTGAAACTTTAAAAGCACGAGACTGCCGGATAACGAATGGAAGGTTCTTCAGTCCGGAACGGCACGATTCGGTTGAAAAATAAGGGTCTGAGTAGAGAAGTGCGGAAGTGATTGGGCCGAAGTTGCAAAACAGTTGCAAATCGCGTGCAGCCCGTAGAAAAGGAAGTATAATTGTTCAAAAACTATGTAGGCACCAGGAAGAACAAAAGATTACAAGGAAAGGACTTCTACTTACCTGCAACATCACTAACTCCTTTCGTGATCTCGTATGCTATAACACCCGTCCACATGAAGGTTGACAGCAAGAAGTAGTGTATGGCACCCGTGATGACGTCACAAGTAACTGTCGGATCTGTTTGACCAGAAAGCAGGAGCGTCACCTGGAAGGCCAGCAGTGCGCTTGACAGACTGATAACGTTTTTTCTATGCAACCTGCGCAGTTTAGCACGCAAGAAAAACTTTGTTATCAAACACAGAATGGCGACAATAGAAACTGCAAAACCGGTGTATGTCAAAATTTGAGCTACTGATAATGTCTTCTCTTCACAAGCGGCTCTTTTCCGGATTGTTTCCGAGTAGTTTGCAGTAAAGTTGGTGCAAACTATTATGGAGTTATTTCGTTCGTGGTATCTTCCTTTCTCGTACATTTTCGTGTGTAAATATACCTGAACGGATCCGTTGGAGAATTTCACAAATTCTGAAGAATTGTAAGAGACATAAACGCATGACGTCTCGGAAATGTTCACGGTTTTTACGGTTGTGTTTTTCAGGTTTTGAAAAGAAGTGTTAATTATAAATAAGGCATAGCACTGATCTTTAAACGGGTCATAAATTTGTCCTTCTTGGCACGTGTTATTCACTCTTTTAATAACTCTTACAGAGCGGAAATGTGTTGTCATGGTGTAATTAGGTGCACGTGGGTTAAAAGTAAACACGATTAAAGAGGAAACTTGACCTTTAACGTATAAACAAAGGCAGGTCAGTGAATCAACTACTTTCTCGAGCTCAAGCAGAGCGCAGTGAGGGTTCTTATAACTCATCATGTTACTTCGCTTAGTATTAAGGCAAACTGGCAGAGAATATGACAAACACATCGACCAGAGAGTTCTGGTTTCGTTTGTGCGCACCGAAGGAAGTGTTTCTTCCACAGGATTTAGACGGCAGTATTTTAACGATGTTCTTGGAGGAGGCTCGGATATCCAAGGAAACCCTTCATCTAAGAGTGATGGGACTGACGCATTCACTGATTTTGAGAAAAAGTCAACTGTCTTGCCGAGTTTGAACACCAGCTGCCAGTAGACAAAGTTTTGTGCTTTATTGCATATGGCACAAAATATGTTGGCAAAAGAAAGATTTAAGTTGTAGTCATGCACTGGAAGGGAACTAAGAGAATTGTTTGGGTTCTTTTCCATACAACGACGCCGTTCCTCGTCTCCTTTCCACTTCCTGGGACAACCAAACTCTACAACATAACCCTTAGACCACTTTTTGTCCGGTTGAAAACATTTGCTCTTGTAAAGAACGTTTTGGCTTTTGGTTTTATTGCACCTACGAGAAAAGTCAAAGCTGCACTTTAGTAAACACATTTTTAGGAGAAAGCTTTCATTCCTAAGGAAAAGTTTTCCCGAATAATTGATAATAACACCGGCATGACAATGGGGGGAAAACAAAGATTATGGGAGCGTTAAAGATAGCAGAAAAGAATCCATCCTTAAAAAGCCCATCCAATTTTTCTGTTCCCAAAAGGGAATTGAGTTTTGCGCGGCGAACAGAACCTTGATGATGACTCTTAAGTCGAACACGTTTGGTTTCATGCCACTTTTTAACTTTTACAGGCAGCTTTCAGTTTTGTGCATTCTTAAAGCCACCTGAAACTCCCGAATTAACGTTTTAATTTTCATCCTTACCAGTATGCGTAATCAATGCAACAATCGCCGAGTTCAAGACACTTCTTGTCGCAGTAGCACAATTGGAACTCGGCACGCATGTTTGGTTTGCCACAGACACCCCTACACGAGGCGCGCGGTAAAAGTGCGCAACCAAACAGTTTTTTTTTATTCTGCAGCTGCAGAAGCTCTTTGCATTCATTTGTTCTTTGATCGGATGGAATTTCTTCACAGAGATCTGTAGATTGATAAACAAAATGTTTTGACTTATAATATTAAATATATGTTTTGACTACTTAAATACAAAACTTTATCTAGTTCTTCCATCCAGCAATATACGTCTATCTATTATACGTTTGTCTTGCAATATTTGAATTGCTGATAGGAATACTTAACAATAGTTCCGCAAGCGCTCATTGGATATGAGCTTTTGGATAGCGGACGAGGTGCTATGCTATCATAAGCTCATATCCAACAAGCGTGAGTGGAATAATTGTTTTATTAATTACCAAACACTAGATGCAAATATCTGGAATTTTATATTCTACCAACTCGAGTTTTCGTCCATTTTGAAGGTAAAATTTTCCGTTTTAAAATTGTGAGTTCCAATATTTGGAACTACAAAATCCAGTGTTTGATACTAATTTTAATAAAAGTTATTATTTAATACTTGTGTGTGTATAGGTACCCTGTACGTTGGTACGTATGTAAGTGTGCAGTTATATAAATACATATGTCTAACTAAACAAAAGTTTTTACTATCAAATCGTGCGTTACTTGTGGTAAGATTCGATCATGTAATATCCTTCGCAGGGCAAATAGCAGTCAATACATCAGAGTATCTCTGGAGAGTTTTGCTAGGGATGTAGATTTTCATATATTTTATTGAATGTTTATTATATTCCGGACTTTCAAAACTCCTTTCTTGTTAAGTCCGTTCCAATCAATCAAATCACTACTTTTTTTATCTAAAATCGGGGAAAGTTTTAACCGCCTTTTTGAGCAAATTTCAAACCACGGATTGGAAATTAATGTACTGTTTAGCATTGCTAGAATGTTACTACTTTCTAAAAACGATCCCTGTGAAGAGCCGTTCGAAAAATAGTTTGACGGGAACGGTTAAAATTTGCTCATTCCACTGCAGATCTGTTTCGAGAGGGCACGCGGTATTATGAGCGAAGCCTTTTTTAAGGAGGTACATTATAGCAGTTGCCTTCTGGAAAATCCAAGCAGGTGAGTGTTTCTATGCATGTCTAACTGTAATCTGAAAATTTTATGTTATATCAAATCGCCACGTCAAATTCATGTTATTGCTTTGCTGTGTAAAGAGAAAGCTTGTTTGGTTCCGTTCAAGAAGTCTGGCGAAATGGTTCAGAATATCTTTAATCTTAGAAGTTTTTACTATCAGTTTTAACTAAAGATTCTACAGGTTTCCTCAGACTGACATGTTTCATTGAATTTGTCTTTTAAGGGTTTTGTTCGGACTAAGTGAGCCCCTATCCCCCCTGCTATTCCATTTCCCAAGATCTACGCCCACCTTGCGGTTCAGCCATCTTCACACTGCACTGCAGCATGTAGGCAAGGAGGAGGACTTTCATCAGATTACGTGACTTACCGGCATACCCACGCCACTTGCACATCTAGTGAACAAAAGGCATTGCAAAATCATCTATGTTACTAAGACAACATCCATAACGTTTAAGTGAATGTTTTCATCCATCCATGTTGAAGTTGTAGTTAGAATTTTTAAATCGATTTCTGGAATTTTGAATCTTGTTACAAACAAACGTTTCAACCGAAACCTTTAAGTAATGGGCTGGAATGTGCATCGAGCTGGGAGAAAGTCGTTATTCGTGTTGCTTTCTTTTGGAGAACAAGCAATGGATAAGTAGTTGTTGGATACGTGTTGCCCCAAATGACTCCATATATTAAGAAAGGGTAAATTAGTACATTATGTCGGTTTATTAGGGTGTTCTTATTCAAATAGTACCTTAATTTGGAGATTGTACCTGTACTTCGATTTATTTTCTTCACTATATAGGTGACATGTGAATCTATAAAAATACCTAAATATTTTATACTGAATTCTCTTTTAAAGTGTTTTCCATTGGTTTCCAAAATTGGGGTACATAATATTTCCCTTTAAGGGGGTGAAATATGACATAGTTTGATTTTTTGATATTCAAGGCTAATCTATTTACACAAAGTCATTCTTGTACTTTGCTCAGTTCTCTATTTATATAAGATGAAGGACAGATAAGCTTTTATGTTAGCAAAATAACTTGAGTCATCTGCAAAAAGGTGAAAAACAAATAAATTTGAACATCTACTGAAGTCATTTATGTAAATGAGAAGAGGAGAGGACCAAAGACTGATCCTTGCGGAATTCCACAATTGACTTGACATTGGTCTGAGCCAGTATTATTTAATATACAACTGTATTGTTTTCTATAACTTAAATATGATCGAAACAAATCATTTGTAACTCCTCGTATGCCATAGTTTTCTAACTTTCTAATCAGAAATGAATTTCATGATTTACTGTATCAAAGGCTTTCGAGAAGTCGAGGAATATTCAACATGCAGGAAAATTCCTTTTCTTCGATTGCTTACTTGATCATAATCATCCGATTTCAGTTCAATGCAAGGTGACAGATCCTTTGAGTAGTTTATATAACATATTCAAAACGGACAAAAATGGCTCTTTATTCAACTCAATCAATAGCAAGAGCCCGGCCGCTTTGGAAAGTATTCGAAGATTCCTGTTGGAATGATCAGTTTCATGGCAAACGGTTTCTCAACTGAAAAAGAATACTAGAACAGGAGCTGCTGGTGAGCAGGAAGCAAAATATGTGTGCAATTCTGCATTTGGTTTCAGATCCATTTAATCAACTGAACATCAATTCTGAAATTTAGCTTAGTTCAGGAAATTGTAGAACGTTTTAGGCAAAGCTACGCACTAACCTTTGTTTGCAAAGCCTGTCTAATAGAACAATACCAAAATAAAAGAATGTGCTAGAAACGACCCTCAAAGGAAAATTTATTTCTATAAATTTTGAAAATAGCAAAGAGAACCTTACTTATAAGTATAGCACGCGAAACTGGCGGTTTTTAAAGGGGCAAATTGTCAGAATTAAGCGACTCGATCGTCCCGGCTTTCGCGTCCAAGATGGCGCCGGGACGATTGAGCCGCTTGTTTCTGACATTTCGCCCCCTTTAAAAACCGCCAGCTTCGCAGGTTATTATAAGTATAGTGAGAGAACCCTGCAACTTCGCATACGAGTTTTGTAAACAAGGAAAAACATCGCATTTGAGTACATTTATGAACTGAGTTAGTTGCGGCTGGGAACAATCTTCGAATATGTTTGTGCAAACACAATTCGAAAATGTTCATTTCAAGAACAGCTTTGAGATTATTTAAGGCTGCATGAGATTTTTGAAAATGTTGAGAACGATCGGTCACGGGCCGAAACAGAGATGTCCTTATAAAATAGCAATGAGAGTGATTACAGATAGTGAGTAAAAACATCAGTTAAAAAAAATTATATCCCACTTGCCGCTGGATCATAAACTATTGTCCTGCGTCAATAGTTCGGCATCGGAATTTAAGGGAATATCCAAAGAGCTTCCATATGATGAGAGATCATACAGTGGTGAAAAAAACTGGAAATTATCTTCACCCTCAGCCAACAAGTGATGAAAGCTCATGGCAGATCAACTGCTCTTTATACTTGATAAAATTAACTGTGTTTAGTTTCAATGTATGACTTCCTAATTATTTAAGAGTCAATGTCAGTAAAAATCAAAACTCGTCCGTGTGTCGTCAAATTTCGGATTTCTTCATATTTTGCCTAAATAACCCCTATGGCGAGTTATTTTCGAAAATTACATTTAAGGTTCAGCAGCGCTTATCGAGGAAAGTAGAAATACGCCATTTCCGCTCTCGACCGCGGCGACGGCCGTCATTATTGGGCTGAAAATGATGCATAATCTTATCGCTCGTACAGGAAAACGAGATCGCATATATATAAGTATGCATTTGACACGTTATAAACCATCAATCCCTCTTTCTAAAACTCGACATTATATCGGAAAATATGTAACAGAAATTATATTTTG
>JAOBYE010603299.1:0-12286 GCA_025403585.1 Parazoanthus swiftii
CGTGTGAAGTACCAGTTGGACTGGATCGAGATAGTGACATCAGGTGAGAAACTTAACCAGTGAGATATTAAGGGGGGTGTGGTGACAAGAGTATGCACGTGTGAAGTATCAGTTGGGCTGGATCAAGAGAGTGACGTCAGGTGAGAATCCTATCCAGTGAGACATTTGGGGGGAGGGATGTGGTGACAAAAGTATGCATGTGTGAAGTACCAGTTGGACTGGATCAAGAGAGTGACGTCAGGTGAGAAACTTAACCAGTGAGACATAAGGGGGGAGGGATGTGGTGACAAGAGTATGCACGTGTGAAGTATCAGTTGGACTGGATCAAGAAAGTGACGTCAGGTGAGAAACTTAACCAGTGAGACATTAGGGGCGGTGTGGTGACAAGAGTATGCATGTGTGGAGTATCAGTTGGGCTGGATCAAGAGATTGACGTCAGGTGAGAATCCTATCCAGTGAGACATTAGGGGGGAGGGATGTGGTGACAAGAGTATGCACGTGTGGAGTATCAGTTGGACTGGATCAAAAGAGTGACGTCAGGTGAGAAACTTAACCAATGAGTCATAGGAGGGGAAAGGAGGGGCCTCGTTGGAGCCCCATCCCCCTAAAATTTTGAAAAAGTTAGAAATCATATTAGTGAAGCATACCATTTGGTCTGTAATTAGTAAAAAAAAGTTACACCCTCTCCGAGGCAAGTGGTTCATTAGGCCGCCGCTTATCCCCGGATCCGTAGTGTTAAGCGGGTGAGAGTCTGTAACTTCGGAATTGACTGGAGCAGGTCGAGTAAAGTTCCTTGCCCAAGGACACAACACAGTGGTCAGGCCGGGGTTCGAACTCACGAGGTTACGAGTCAGAGACGCTAACCACTCGACCACTGCTTATACTACTGTAATTAGTAAACAACCTACTAATCAGTTTTCTTTGACAACAATTGTAAATTAATTAAATTGACATTGTTATGGGAACAGATGTTCAAAACTGTATACCGCCATTTTAGCCGCTATCTTGGACTTTTGAGTTTTTTGATACTTTAATGGAAATTGTAAAGGCGACGGCAAGAGCCGAAGTTGCGACATCTTAAATCTAGTAAAAGGTTGAAGAAACAGACAAATAGTCTCATACAACCTGGATTTCCAGGCAATGCTCAAAACAAATGAATAACCATAATAACATCCTGCAAGCTCATGCACGTTTTGAAATAATTATAGTCTGGCTTGAATGAACAAAAACACGGAGCTTCATGGTTGAGCTTGATTATTTTTAACTGCCATTTCAATTTGAATTTTCTAAACAAAACTTTTTGGATTGGTTCAGTTTGGCATCATCCAGTTATTATGGCCAAAAAAAATGTGTTTTACAAAATATCAACAGTGTTTTATATCATTTAATAATCTGCATAACCTGGATTCACAGGCGGAATGATATCAATTTCATTGTTCGTTTTGAGAACTCAATCATTTATCGGTGCTTTACTCTGCTATCTCCTCATTAAACTGATGCTGTTTATCATTTCAATCTAGGCGCTCCGCCACCACCGGGAACTCCTAAACCGGCACCAGGTGGGCCGTTTTCTTTTTAGTTCTTTTCTATGCATACTTTGTTTCTTGGTCGAATCCTGCTGACTGTTGAACCGCGGAATCTTGGGCCATCCCACGTACTGGAAGGGGAAGCATACTAATCTGTCTCTGACTCAAACTGCATATAAGGTATTTATTGTCAGAGAGCTCGGCTTTTCAGAAATCTGATTGGCGCTAAGCACAAGTAAGATTTTGTTCAGCTCCTCTTAAAGTCCCAAACGACTTCTGTTACAGTATTTCTGGATTACGTGAGGGGATTATTGATAAGTGCGATGACATTTACTTTAGTACAAGTTAGGATGCCTTGCGACGAAGCTACTAGAGGGGCTGGATAGTGGTACACTGTTCTCAGTTATCAGCTGGCCATTTCTCAGCAATCAGTTAAGAGGGTCTGAATATGATTCACACAAGAAAGAAAAACTCTTTGTCAGTATAGCCTGTTCCAGGCTCTCAGTCAGTGGGGACGATCGAAATAACGGGAGCGAGACGAGTGGGGTCAGTATTGCAGTGAAGCTTTCAATTTTCTGAATGTGATTCACTTTTCTGAATGTGATTCACACTAGAAAGAAAAAAACCCTTTTCAGTACTGCAGTAAGCTTTTAACTTTCAGTAATCAGTCAGGAGATCCTTAGTTCTCGGTAAGCAGTTAAAAATTAAACCAACTCGCCATTTACATTTCATATCCCCCTCCTCTCGTCCCATTTCCATTACGAATCTCTTTGTTTTACTAGTCTCCCATGCAGATGCAGATGCAATCGGTTTCTTTTATTTTCCATTTCTTTTGGATTTTCTCTTACCGAAACGAATCTGGACAAGTGCAGAAAAAGCAACAAAACTCGGCATGTAGGAATATCGTAACAATTTAACTTACTAAGTCATTTTGTTTCCCTTCTTTCAAACTGATTCAAAGCGAGTATTTGTACTGTGTACATAAATTGTGTACATCAACCAGTGGATATCGAGATGCCGAAGCTAGTGAAGAGGAAGTCCGCCACCAGGCGCTCTAGTAGACAACACTGCTTTAAAAAAAGGTTTTATTACTACGCGCTGTTCCAGAGTGGAATAATATAGCTACATTGCTATATAAGCAGTGCCAGCTCAGTTAAAAACTTTAAGTCTCTAAACCTACAAGAGGTTGAACAAGAGGACCTGATTCCCACCAGTCAATATTATGACCAAGGACCGTATCACTGACCATCCTGCGCCCTATATCAATAACGGAGTTTGCGCAGCAATTATTTAGATATAGATTCTTCCTTAATATGGTGTTTCTAGAAATCGACAGACCTTATCGTGGCCAGCCACAGGTTTTGTTTGTCTTTTCACCGAGCCTACCTTAACAAGATTTTGTGGTTTATCTTCTCTACTTTGCAGTCACTGTACCCACCACAGGAACTTCAAAACCTCCAGGTATGAACCATACCAGGGCCGTAGCAAGCCCTCGAAAACTGGAGGGGGGGGGGGCATGCCCCCCTGGGAGATTTTGAAAATAAATTTTTCCTGGGTTTTTAACACCCTGCATTTGAAACAAAATCAATGTCAAAAACTAGTAAAACATTTCCCGTTTTCCTCAGACTTTGGATAATTTGCTGAACTTGACACATTTGTTGGGGAAAAATCTGGGGGGGGGGGGATGGGCTCGGGCCCCTTCAGCCCTTCCCCTTGCTACGGCTCTGCAAACTCCCTTGTCTTCTCTACCTTCTTTGTTTTAAATAATTGCATACACCTGAAGAGACGTAGTAACAGAAATGTATCAAATGACCCGTATCTTTCCTTTCGAATGTTACATATAATAGCTTTCAAAAAAAGTCATGTGATTTGGGTCGTAGGAAGCCGTGTCCCAGCTGTGGGATAAGTACTCTCTACTGTATGTACGGCGCTTAAGGGTAGGGAATTCAAGCCACTTTGGTCTGAAACTGGAGATAGATATGGGACGAAATTGTTTAGGTGTGCCGTGTGACACGTTCAGCTGTAGAGTGGGTAAAAGCTTGGATTGACCAGCAGCAGGTTAAAGCTGCCCTCTGATTGGGCAATCGAACAATAACGATAAAGATAACCAACACCTTAAAATAATACATAACCAAGCGAATACAAAAGAGCTGCTTGTTCAAATGTCACAATTAGAAAAAATAGAACCACGTTGTTAGCGGGGTCTATTACCGAAACATTCTAGCGTCACGTCTGAAATTTGATAGAGAAAGTCGCATGATTTGGTCGGTTGAAACCGGGTAAGGGCTTTAGTTATGGCGCCGCACGGGGGTCTAATCTTAAACTGTTCTTTATAAAATCAGAAAATGTAACCTTTTCCCCCTACAAACTAGTCGTACGACAAACGCATTTATTGACTCGGATTGGTAAACAATGGGTATTCATATTGCGCTACGGATGGAGCAGCACACACTATCAGCTGGAACGATATTTTTCCCGTCTGGCCCTCTGACTAGCTCAATGAGAACATTGAATTCTCGTTATCATTAAGAAGTGGTCCATGCTTAGCGTGCGCCTATCGAGTTAGAGAAGCGTCAGAGCGGCACGAGGCGAAGCCGAGTCCTCTCTAGCTTCTCGAGTGCTCTCCCAACTTCCCAAAGGCATCCATAACTCGATAGCCACACAACTAAAATACGGACCATTTCTTTTAGAACATTGCCTCTGCCGCTTTAAGCAGTATTCATAAGAAAAAATACACTTAAACTGATAACGTACAAAATTCTTCTAAACCGTTCTGAGCGTTTTCATTGGTTGAACGCGAGCACCCGATTTGATAGGTGCACGTTCGCACCATACAAAAAGCGCGCGAAAAATTGCCAGCTATGTTCTAATCCTATTTAACTACTACACTTAACACATTCCATTTATATTTTACAGACACCAAGCCGCCAACCGAGACAGATGGGCCGCCAGGTATTGTACGACTTAACTGAGTATTAATTTTGACTGGTTTCTTGGCCTAAAACAAGTTGTAAACAAATCCGTTGCCCTTAGCAACAAGATACCAAGGTTTGCAATTGTTTAAATAACTTGGATTAAAAAAAATTTCTACAAAATAACTCAAACTGGGCGTTATTCAAGAGTAAGTTTCGGATCTAGAAGGCGCGAAAAAATATTTTGGGTACTTTCTCAAATTTTCACCAAATATTTGTATCATACCACCTTAACAACTCTTTTCCGCTGAAACTTGACAAGTTTCAACATTTAGATGAAGACAATAGAAGTAAAATCCCTCAAGATTAATTGCTTACAAATTTAATGGTTCAACTATTTCAGGTTGGCAGGAATCAATATTCTTCAGGAACAAGTTTATCCAATTTTTTTGCTGTAGTTTTACTTTTGGAAGAATTCTTCGTAAAACAACATTGTTCATTTAATTTTCTCAGGGACCCAGTGCTAATCAGTACTTTATATCAATATACTTATGAAATCCTTGGCCAAGAGTAAAATGCAACAGCAAGAAAGAAAGATAAAAAATCATTTGATTTTTGGCTTCTCACTTTTGTTTGCCAGTTGCTAGACAAGTATCTTGCTCCAATTCGCAGTCCGACAGACAGTCTCTGATAATGAAACAATGTTTTCAGATCAACATTTCCTGGACAAACTATGTATGTATGTATGTATGTATGTATGTATGTAAGTATGTATGTAGGTAGGTAGGTAGATAGATAAATAGATAGGTAGGTAGGTACAGGAAGATGTACAGCTGAACCTGCAAAATACGGAAATGAAAAGAAAAGAAGAACTCGGGTATGAAATGTTTGCATTTGCAAGCTCTTCAACCTTTTAGTTTGTTCGGGAAATTGTGGCTTTTATAGTTTTCGTTGCAATACTTTCACTGTTTCAATCCAACCCGTTTCTGTTTTCAGTCTGTGAAGACAACAGCAGCAGCTGCAAATCGTTCAAGAGACACTGCAAGTGGAATGCTGATATAAGACAAAGATGCCCTAAAACCTGCAAACTGTGCTGAAACGGGAAGAAGTGCTGTGCTTCAGACGTCTTCAAAACAAGAGCTTAAAACATTACAACAGTTCTTGCTTCTTGTATTAACTGAAGTTTGGAGTTCAGCTGCAATGTTATTTTGTTATAACTGAGTTACTTCTCAATAAATACGATTCAAAGATCTTTTAAAGAATCTGGTGGTACATTTCAATTTGAAGAGGTGTGTGCCCGCAGATAAACCGGTCAGCGCTGAGGTGTTTTTGGGCACCGTTTACAGATTACATCAGTAAGAATCGTTAAGAATCCAATAAAACAAATATCTAACAAAACAAAAAAACCCAAATATAACTAAAATAACTAAACTAATAGACAACGTAAACAACAATATATTTTAGTATTCAATCTGTAGGTTTCCATAATATTTTCAATGTAAATACTAGTGGTCGTAATAATTGATTTATCTTTCATTAAAAGAATCGTAGCAAGCATGTGCTACTGAAAATTGACAAGGCATGATTAGTATGGAAAATATTTCTTAAAAATTCTTTTTTATACCAAAGAGTGTGCAATGTTTGTAGTTAAATAATGCAATTACCTGTTTCGTTGAACTTGCAAACATCGCAGAGTCTTTGTTCTCGAGGGACGTTTTAATATCGGTCTTTTTCGATCGGAAATGGATGAGCGAATATTTTAAGCTTCGTTACAGCTCTTCGGGTTTGGAACTAGGCATTTGACTTAAATACTCCTCAGAACCATAGTTGCATTTAATTCCCTGAACATAAAGTTAATTTTGAATCGTTTCCCCCATAACTAGTTTCTCGACTTGCTTTCTCCCACTAGTACTTAGTATGAAAAAGTGTTGGATCTTTCTTTAAACGATTTTTGGATCGTGTTGTCATAATGGTCTAGTGGAGAGTCTACTGGTATTAATACATTTGTGAAGTTCGTAAACCAAGCCCAGTAAAGGTACCGTATTGTGAAGTTTCTGAGACACGTACACTTGCACTGCCTTGGTCAAAATGCTATTTGATTTGCAATTCAGCAAATGGACATAGAATTTAAACAAATTGTTATAAATAGTAATGTGTAATGGAAAACGACGAAGTTCGATAGAACGGCGGAATCTGTTGCTTTGGAGTCTACTCCAAGGATCAGTTTGAATATTTTTAGGTGCAGTTTTTCACACAATAAGTTTACTTCACTGATTTTGTTTAGCAAGTTAATGATCGTGTTCTTTTACAACAGTACGCCCCCATACTTCACATGCAGTTGTATAACAGTACTGGTGGAACTAGTGAATCAAATAATTTCAGGAGAAATTTTAGGCTGGGGTGCCTTACTGTGGATGGAAATCTTTCGTTAGACTAAACATGATTGTAAGACCCCTATTGGATAAGTTCTTTGTGTTTATCGTAAAAGAACCAGAAGGCGTTAAGATCGTTCCTAGGTAGGTATACGCATGATTTTGCCGAGGGCATTCTATCCAATCCAAAACTGCAGCTTATATCTAGTTTTCGACCTGATTTATGAAGAACCATAGTTTTTGTTTTTGAGACGTTTATGTTGAGTTGAGGTGTACAAGTAAAGTTTATTAAGACAGGTCTGAAAACCTTTTTTGGTTTCAGATAAGAAAAGCAAGTCGTCTGCGTACATTAGGCAGTTAAGTTTCAATTGGGTCACAGGTTTCAGTGAAATAATCTGGTAAATCATCAACCTTAATTAACATCCACAAACGACCTAAATGATTCAGTAAGTCCTTCGGGAGTTTTGACGCAAGTTCTAATAATCCGGTACATACTTCTTATTATATTGACAAAATTTCTGCTAGTTCCAATTTTAATTAATTTGTAAATCAGGCCGTTTCTCCAAACAGATTAATATGCTTTGCGGAAATCGACAAAACATGCATATATATTCTTTTTGCCCTCTTTAAAATATAAGTCTAGATTAGTTTTAACAATGAAAATATGATCAGCAGTGCTGTGATTTTTTCGGAGACCTGCCTGGTTTGTTCAAATAACCTTACTTAGTTACTATCGTCTCGAAAAGGAGAAAGTCTTGAATTAAGAGTAACTGTAAAAATCGTGCCCAAACAAATATTTATTAAAGTACCGCGATAGTTGTTTTGATCGTCTGTTAACCCTGATTTAAAGATTTTTTTTCTCTCTCATTTTCTTGAGCCGATTATGCGCATGAGGCCGGATCGCGGGGTAGAGGCCAGATAAAGTGCAACTCCTGGTCCTCCAGGCTCGGTTTTGAGACTGGGCCCGAATCACCCATTAGTATAAAAAAAATATGATTATGGAAACCAGATTTAAAGATTGGACAAATAAGACCTTCATTCCAGTTCTGCGGAAAGACGCCAGATTACAAGATCACGTTGAACAGCTTAACAATGAAACTGCAATGTACTTGGATGAAACACTTAATCACCTCAATAATAATAGCATCGAGGCCAGATGCATTGTTGTTCTTCAGTTTTTTTGCTCTCTTCGATTAACTCTTTCGAAGTATAACAGTATAGCAATATCATGTATGAATAGTCACTGATGCAATATTTAACGCCAGATATTGGGCTATTTAGCATCTCACTTGCAATTTGCACAACATTGATACTTTTAACTGACTAACGTTAGTTAATGATGCGTTAATATGTTAATTGATACTAAGAAACTAAGTGTTTATTCTCAACAACGTTTTCTTAGAAAACGACTGCGGCAATATTCTAAGACGTCATCGCTACGAATTAAAGTGGGTGGGAAACCGAACAATCTAAAGATATATAGGGTTAAAAATAATAAATTACCTCAGATCTTTGGAATGTTTGTTCGTCATGAGACACACCACTCAGCAACTGGAGTAAGGTTCATTTTAATTTATTCAGGATGAACTATTGAAGAACGACAGATCTACAATCCTACGTAAATCTGAGCAGTGAGGTTCGATACTTGGTAAGCAGAACTTAATTGTACTTTGTAGTGTTAAGGCGAACTAGGAGAATGGGAGAAGGTTATCGGCAAGTTTAACGCTAAATACTAGATACAAAAAACGGTGGGTAAGTTTTTTTTTTTTTAAAAAAAAAGCATTGTTTTCTCTAGCTAGCTACATCGATGCGTGATCGATCGTCTTAAGATGTCGTGATTCTAGATCGACGCCAAAGTAATAAGTGTAAACAGCTGGATATGGTCAAGATAAATTCGATAGAACCAGTCATAGTTGTTGGAAAACAAATCAGACGCCTCCTGATCTCGAAGTGGCAAACTGAATGCAACTTACCGATACCTGCTTAAACGCTGTCAGTTTTATACGGACTGTGGTCGTAGTTCGAAAAACCAACAAGTATCTACTCAACGAATCAATATTAAACCAGATCTGTTGTCCATCTCCGGATCCCGGTAATCGCAAGAAAAAAGACTTTTACTTTTTAATTTTCACGTTCTCGCGCTTCGCAGGTCTTCATATATACGAGTAAAGTATTGCCTCTGGTACTATGGGTAGCCAAGGAATCATATTATAACAATGCAACAGGATCAATTTCTGACAGTGGTAAAATGTTCTACAAAATATGGTGGCCATTTTATAGATTAACCAGATCATACTTCGATGTCACTTGTTCGCAACAATTTGTACAACATTTTGAAAGGAATATGAACCAGCTTACATTGATGAAGTTGAACAGAACACAAGTGTGAAGTGGAAACTAAAGGTAGAAAAAAACCCTATATTGAGTTCCGACAGAAATCGATAGTTTCGACCTTTATGCGTTCGAAAACACACATGCCATGTATGTGACAACTTGATTTATGTTTTTTCTAAATATCTATCTCTAGAGAGAGAGACAGACAGACAGACAGACAGACAGACAGTCAGTCAGACAGAGACAGAGACATAGAGAGAGAGAGAGAGAGAGAGAGAGAGAGAGAGAGAGAGAGAACAAATCAAAACCTATGTCAGGTCACCTGTATATTGTTATCTTAAAACTTTTGTCACAGTTGTTGTGCAATGCATTTGGAACACAAACATTTCCTAGTTTCGGCTATGTGAGAAATCATTGGCTTAAGTCAAGATTGAACCTACTGGCTTTTTACTTTAAGCGTTAAATTTAATAATTCTTCGTTCATTGATTTATATTCATTATGCTAACTTCACGCTTCAGAAGCATTCAAATAAAGATAGCAATACTATGTACATAGTTCAGAAAACTGGCGCCTGGATAAAGATGCTCTTTCTGCAGTTTGATCTCCTGTAAATCGTCAAACATACATCTTCGGGGTGAAGATATACAAGACACGCGGAAAGAGTGATAGAGACTGAGAAGACTGTCCTATTGTATCTGATCTTATGGATGTTACAACTGATATTTTACAAATATAGCCTGGGAGTTAGTAAATAGCGGTGGCAACCTCAAAAGCGGTTTAACAAACAGAAGAGAGTGATAAGTAGTTTGTTAGGTTAAAGCTAAACGAAATTTAATTACTCATATAACGAAGCTATATTGTGCAGTGTCCTTCCTGCTGAAACTTAGATATACACAATACAATTTGTACAACATTTGAAAAAGAAAAAATGTGAATCAGCTCACACGAAGAGGAACGGAAATGATGCATACTTGTGCGAGAATGACGAAAATGGTTGGCAAATATTTGGTAGATTGTTTATATCATATTTATATTGTTCAAATCCTGCTTATGGATACAACATTTGAATTCAATCAATGACAGTTGAATTCAGAAGCTGCCAGAGTTTAGGTCCCAAATATTATAAGACGTGTCAGACAATATTCATACATATTTCATATACAACTTTAAAACCAATATTTTTGTCAATTTTTGTGTCTACTGCGCGTGCGCAGCTAGGCACATTGCTGAGCTGTATATTGTAAAAAAGTAATGTCTTCGCAATGTCATCGTAACCAATAAAAACGGACAATTGTTGGAGCTGTTACACAAAATAATCGATCTACTCGTCACGAAATCGAAAATTCGTCACGAAACCGAGAATTCGTGCTTGGCAAGTAATCGTTCCTGAGTCGGGGCCAATCAGAACCGACATTTGCTGTGGCGTCGGCCCAGTCAGTGCACTGCGAAGTTGTAGCGTGGCGCAGTTTGCAAAGTTGGTAAGTGTGTGTGTTCTGTTTTTGTCGGCATTTACCCCTCGGGGAATTTACAACAGCTTTCATAGCTTGTATTAAGTTTGTCGACTTAAAGGTTTTGTTAGTTTTGTCCAAGTTTTTGCGGTTAAACTATTTACGCGTCCCGTCGAAGAGAGAGACTCGGAGAGTGGAATAGCTTGTTTTGCACGAGATGAAAACAGCCAAACGGGGACTGTGTGTTTCAGAGAGCACGTGTTCTGCAAACTGCCAAACCTCTAATTCACTCGATGCCTGTTATCGAGAATACTGTGGTATCACAAGAGGGAAGTATTGAACATAGCGAGAGTTTTTCGATGTTTTGTTTACCACAAATCAGAACCACGGTATATAAACTTGACAACAAAGTGGTCTATTGACTCAGTACCGTATTGTCATAGCAAAGCTTGGTTATTTGTAAATCGCGGATTTATTACTGTTACTACCGGTATATCTTTGTTAAAAAACCCGATTCAATAGCTTTAGCTTTGCTGTGATTTTGAACAATATAACTGATAAGGTCAGCTTTGTCACGTCCTTCGTGCAGCTTTCCTTTCGTTGTCGATTTCAGTCGCCTCGTTTAGGTGCCAACTATAGAGCTAGTGAATGCAAATTTTACCACGCTATTAACACAAGCTAAAGTTTTGTTTTCGTATGCAGTTTATTTTCGGTGTTATAAAATAGTTAAAGGATGAAAGTTGCTAAGCTGTTTTAAGTGAAAATCGACACGCGAACGATTGTTAATTGAATTTATTTTGTTACAAGTGCACATATTGTCAGATACGGATAAAACAACCCTTTTGAAGCGGCACTAAACAAAAGTTCTTTGTATACTTTCTGTAATAATTTTATTATTACAACATTTCTGAAAAACGAATTTTACCACAAGAATACACGGGTACGGTCAAGAACTATCGTTTCAAAACGGGGGTGGGTGCTTACCCGGTCAAATACGTCACATGTGAACAATCCAGTGAACTGCAAGAACTTGTATCAAAATTCATGATATTGTTTCAAAAGGTCCGCTGTTCTTTTCAAAAGAGACATTTTTTGCTATCTCTACCAAATAAGAGAAGACTTTTAACGCAACAAACACTTCAACCAAACATTTACACCGGATTCATTTGTGTCCAGTAAGTACTGGGTTTGATTACCTCAAGCCCTCTGAAAGGCTAAAATTTAAATAAAAAGTTTCTAAAAAAAGTGCCCAAGAGAAAAAACTAAATCCTAAAACTTGGGCAAGTTTGAAGATGACTAAAATCAAAACCCCCAAACCTCTTCAAAACAAAACATTGGAGAGAACTAGTGAGAATTTATAAACTAGTCGTAAACGCGGTTAAACTGAATACCAGAGCAGTAGACACATGCACCCATCGGGGGCCTATTTTTTAATGAAGGTTACTGAGTCCTGGTGTTGCTGAATTTTCATATGACGCGGCAGTTATCTAGAAAAGTTTATTTATCCTTAACAAAAAAAATCCGTTTTTGTTTGTCGCCAGTTTCTCTACAAACTTTTTTCATCTGAAAAAAAAAAGCAGTTCAATTTTTATGGTTCTTTTAAAACGTCATTTTTTAGTTTGTTCTCAACTTAATATGTACTTATTTGAAAACCATTAACCAAATGCTACCGTTTGGTTTAGGAAGTACCACT
>JAOBYE010603410.1:0-12285 GCA_025403585.1 Parazoanthus swiftii
GTCTGTCTGAAGATCGCGAAAGCGTGAAACTCAGAGTTACAGAAAAATCCATGTGTCGTCTTTAACTCCACTTTTATCCATGTGTCGTCTTTAACTCCACTTTTATTTATACATACATACATACATACATATTTTCAATCATACAAACACACATATACACTTACATACATTCATTCATACATATTTTCATACATACAGGACAGACAGACAGACAGACAGACAGACAGACAGACAACTGAGACAAAAAAACAGACGGACGGCAAGGTACAGTCAGGCTAGGCAAATCAGTAGAGAGATAGACGGCTGGATGGGTGGACGGACGAATGGGAGCCAGGACAGACAGGCGAACTGACTGACAGTCACAAATAGGAAAACAAACAGGGAAATAAAAATGTGATAATCTTTAACAAGAAAATGAAAAGTCTCACCTTGAGATGCACATCTTTTTCCCGTCCGGACAGCCGCCCTCCAGATCCCACGGACATTCGTTTTTACAACGCTTCACGGTAGCAAGGATACTAAATAGATAAAAAAAACCTTTTATTCAACAAATAAACTTGGTACACATTTTAGCCCAATTGTAATGTTTGAGATGAAATGAGTTGTCATTTGGTTGAAATAATGATCTGTTGCGATATTGTAAGTTAAAGACGAGTTCAGAAAAAATGAATGAAACAATGAGTGAATGGTACTTCATTTAGAAAGAACAGAAACGGGTAAAAATAGAAACTATTTTTCCATCAGGTCCTCTAAACCGGAACGAAAAATGTGAATTTATAAAACTATTGGCTATCGGAAAAAATCTCTATTTTGCAAAGTACTTTACACAAAATATTAAAATTCCAAAACTTATGTTGACAATTAGAAAAACATAACTTATTTGAAAATACGGGAAAAAAATAAAACGTTACACAGCATCATGAATAACGGGCAAGCAACTTGAGGTCAACACTTACTTCTGGCATCCGATCGCTCTGTATTGACACATGGTGGCCCATCCGCTCGGGTCATTGCTGGGAAAATCCGAACAGTTTACCGAGCTTCTGACACAGCTAAATGAGTTTGGGCAAAACTTTCTGCCAACTCCGCATCCAAACCCAAAAGTTTCGTTGAGGTTGGTGTAATTTCCATTTTGGCATGGTGTCTGCTGCGCAATACATGACATACTGTCAGGACAAAACCGCTGTCCATAAGGACACATCTCAAACCAGGGGGCGTGGTTGGGGGCTAGGTTACATGGTTGGGATGGATCGTCGCACTCGCGGGTAAAAATGCAGTATGTGTGGTTCCCAGGGCAATTTTTGTCTCCGTATGGGCTCCTGGAAGAGAGATGCACAATTATCATTTAGATATTGACTATACAAACATTGTTATGACACAAACATACACTTTGCAATAGACAAAGACATATTTCATACATACATACATACATACATATATAAATGAACTGTACAACAACTCGAACTTAGGAGTGGATACAATGTCTCCGAACAAAAACTATTCTAAAACTACAATTACCACAAATACTGGACAACAATGAAAAATTTTAAAAAAGAAACTGGAAGTCCTCTAACTCCAATGTAATAATTTCTTTTCATTAAATTGGTTACAGGCTTAAAAATTTTCTGAAAAGGAATTTCATAGTCTGGAAGATAATTAGCTATAAGCAATAGTTCGTTGCTTGGGAAGACATACAGACACACACGCAGATGACTCACTTCCTCCTATCTCCCTTCATCCAATCAAGTAGATGAGCCCAGCCACACTTGATGTTAGCGGAGACACACTTGCCGAACACCGGACAGTAGTACTGACCGAAATGACAGGCCTCTCCCCAGGGGGTGATGGGGGCTTCGTCATCATTGATGGAATTGACGTCACAAGTGGAATTGATGGGGATACATCCGAGAATGAGAGGACAATACCGTTTGCCTCCATCGCACATGTTCCCGGATGGAAACTTTCTCATTCCTTTGAGGGTATCCTGTATGCCAGAGACATTGTTGGCGAGGTCGGAACAGTGTTTGTTTAGGGCAAAACACTGGGATACTTGCATTGCGTGTGCTTTGCATCTTCCTGGATGTGAGAAATCAATATGAAATCATCAGTCACGTTTAACTGTATCCATTCGGATGACTAAACAATATTTTGCGCGGCGGAATGTCACATTTTCGGATTTGCAAGGTGAGATTTTAAATTTTACTTGGCAATCAAATCCGGGTTTTTGAGTTTGCTAGGTACACCATCCGACATCGCTTCTGGTCAGCACGCTTTCTCAATATTTACGTTTGACATGCGCACTGATTGCATAAAATTACAATAAACATTCGGCTTAGAAAGTTCAAAATCGAGCTCTCTTGTCGTTTAGTAAGATGATAATCAAGTCAAACCAGTTTTGTGAGCACTACTTACCCCTTGGACAGTGGCCTTTTGCGCATGCGCTGACTGTGTTGTTGGGTAAAATGGCCTTGCACTTTTCGTTCGCATAGTGGATTCGCGGACATATCACATCGCTGACCTTGCATGCGTCCGCCCACACTGTATTGAAGCAAGTCAAGAGTAGGAACTAAGCCTGACTTCTGTAAACTGAAATATACATTAAGTAAAACATGCAACAGACGGGCCCGCATCGATGGAAGATAAGTGAATCTAAAGAAACAACGGGCAAGGCAAAAATGAAATCGTGTCATTCGGAGAAACAAACTCAAGACCCAAAAAAGAGACGGAAGAAAATAAAAAACGTACAAGAATCACAAATAGAAAATAGGATGATGAATCGATTAAGAGAAAAGAACTGATTATTTACAGACAGAAAATCACGAGCCAAAATACCTCCTTCTGTTCCGTTGAGCCCTTCTGTATAATTGTATTGGACTCTCGTTCCGCAAGAATGTCCACTGGAAATGCAACGACCTGTTTGCCGGCAAAAACTGTCCCCGTTTTCACACGATATCGAGTTGTTGAGAGGAAACCTACAACTGTCACCGTTAGGAATACATGCCATGGAGATTGGACAAAAGGTCATGTTGCTGAGGCACGTGATACCAAACGGAATAGTGTGGTTGCACAGAATTGCGGGTAAACCATGAGTCGCGTTTCCAGACGCGTTACGTTTCTCGCACAAAGCAATCTCTGCAATATTTTTCAATGAACAGTGAGAGTTGCTTGGGATGCAAGCCATAACAAGAGGACAAAACTTCTTGGATGTGGGACATTCCTCCCCCCACATGCTCTTGTTGCGCAGCATTTCGGATGCAATCATTGTTTCTCTGTTGCAAGTCTTGTTTTTGGGCAGGCAGCTCATGATAAAAGGACAGAAGGTGGCGTGTTCTCCACATTTCTCCCCCCACGGAGTGTAATGCTTGAAGATATCGTTGAACTTGGTGAAGTTGGACGGGTTGTCTTTAAGGTAATTACATCGTTTGCTCACTCGTTTGCAGAAGTTTGAATACGATCGTACCTCTGCACATCCTCTTTGTGACGAGGTACAGTTCACGCGAGGCACTTTGTGTACAGGCACGGGTGGACACGGAGCACCGTCTGGTTTGCATCTTTACAGCAAAGAAATGGTAAATGTATTTGGTATGAAATATATTTAAAAGAGTCCGGAGTTATGACAAGAAATAAATTATGTTCATAAGTGTTTTGTAGCGGATGCTTGCTTCATCTTATATTCTAACATTAGACTAAATCTGTTTTTTATAGAAGCCCTTGCTTCGACGTTGACTCAACTATAAACCTGAGAGCCCGATTGAGCAGATACAACACGTTGGCCCAGTATCATCCAAAATGAACAACCCGTTGGATGATGTTGGATCGCATTTAGTTGTTTTAAACGTCTCGTCCAACATTGTTGGTCCAACAATATTTTATCAGCTTATTCGGGTCTTTAAAGTGTAAAACCTTCCGTTTGGGACGGAGTTGAGTTCAACAACCAAATTAACATTATCTACCATCAATGCAACGTTGTCACAGATAAACAACTTGGAAAGTATTTTATATTCTTATTTTATAGATGACAACAAATCGTTCCTCCAAACCAAGTAATAAACTAAAATAGCAGCCGATCTGCAATAAAAATTCCAAAATGTGCGCAATTCTTTCCAATGGTTTCGGCTTCACGAAATCTCAGACCAGAAAGTTTTCCTTGATTGATTTACCACGATTGATCACTATCCTTATCTTACTATTTTCTATACTACAGACTATGTATCCAAATATTATTTTGGGAACAAACCTGTTCTCGGGAGGGCAATGTCTGTAGCCTTGTCGACAGCTACCTCCGCATGTATCATTGTTAGAAACACATCTTAAAAAGGAAAACATGGAATCAATGTTTCATAATCAAATAGTATCGAAAACATATTTTAGTTTCATTAACGAACTGTGGCCCTTCCCCCTTAACAGAACCAGCAAGCAGAGTATGAGTAGGGTTTCACGACCCAACCTTGTCAACATTAGCGATGCAAGAACACAAGCAGTTGAAAATAACGTTAGTCACAGTATGAGTAAGGTTTCACGACCCAACCCAGTCAATACTAGCGACGCAAAAACACAAGCAGTTGAACATAACGTTAGTTACATTGTGATTAGGGTTTCACGACCCAACCCTATCGAAAGCAAGCAGTTAAACGCCACGTTGGTCACAGTTCAACGTCAACTAAACAATAATAATATCACAATGCTATGCCCTGCATTTGCGTTTGAGTGGTGGGAAGGGGCGGGGCAATGTCACTGACAAGCCTTGTGTGTGACATGTCTGTTCAAGAATCGATCAATCATACCCTCCTCCACCATGATTGCAACGGTATGTTCCGCTGGCACAAGGAGCAACTTCATTTTGTGACTCATTGCGTGACAAGCAGTGTTTGGGCACGCGGGGCAGACACTTCTGGACTGCGTACAAGCTCCTAGCGCAGATTACTTGATGGAGCTGACACGCCGCAAGATAGCCTGGAAATAAACAGAGTTAATGTTATAATCAAAGTCACCGTTGGAACTCTTAAAACGATTGGAAGTATAGAATTGGAATGCAAATTGTCCGGTGCTCATCGTTCCTAATATTTTGGTGCAAATAAATTTAGACTGAAACAAAACATGTAACAAAGATAAAGAGCGGGAAAACTGGACGCGTGTACAAGTATTTTGCCGCCAAAACTGAGTAAACACATTGTCTTGCATTTTCTTATCGTGTTTTTGGCGTCTGACTTGAGAAGATACTTGTTATTATTGCTTTTTACAAATGTATTCGGGCCAAAAAGTTTGTTCAAAGTCCACTTAACGTTCAGTCATCTTCAGAATTATTTTATTTGACATCTTGAAACTCTACAGACAACTATTATGTAGCTGAAATGAACGGGAAATCAGTAACTGATCGTCAGTAGGATACCTAAAATGTGTGCAATTCTACAATTGGTTTCGGCTCCATTAAATCCTATTTTATTTATGCATGTAATTTTTTGCCAAGTATTGCAAAGTGTCAAAATAAAAGGATGCTCAGCATGAGATTGTGAAGATACTTCATAAAAGCATTGTCAGTACCTGTGCCGTTGTCTGATCTCCCAGTGTGATTGAACGATGGAAACGGGTTGGTTGCATTATCATCAACACATCTCAGTCGTGAAAACCCGAATCTCTGGCCTTCATGACAAAGAGCATTTGCGTCACTTCCATTAACGGCAGCTAATTTACAATCAAGCGTGGCGTTTGCAACGCACGACCACTTGGCGGGGCAAAAGGTTTGACCCGCCGGGCAGGCTTGTCCAGACGGGGTCACGGAGCGATTCCCAGCCATTTTCCAGTCGTAGAATGCCTTAAACGAACACTGACTTGCAATAGGCATACATCTTGCTGTCAGTGGGCAGTACCCTTCGCCAGCTGTACAGTTTTCTCCCCAGGGGGTGGTAGTGGTTGTGTTGATCATTACACGCGAATCAACAGTGCAAGAGTCCCTACAGCTGAAACTAAGGGGACAGAATCTGGCATTGGCGTTAGTACAAGTCTGGTTCATCTTCCAAGGATACTCTTTTCCATGGTTCTGGATGGTATGGGTGAAGTTCGTGGGATCGGCCTGGATTATCGGGCACCATTTGTGCAATGTTTTACAGACATCAAAATGGTGAATCGCTTCCAAACAAGGGTGCTGTAACGGAAAGAAGCAAGAGCGCTTTAGTCAAAAGCTTTTTAAAAGCAAAAATCTAGACAAACCAGAAATAAATTTAATATGTGTAGTTTAAGTAAAGCTTATGCTCTTGTTGAGTCAGTGCTGCAGTCATACATCAACAATCGAAAGCTAATGCTACTGACTAATTATAGCTAATGATAGCTTCTGATATTTAATGATATCTAAAGGTAGTTACTGATCCCCAACGATAACTAATGATAGCTAATGACATCTTAAGATAGCTAATTATGGCTAATGATTAATCCAATCCACTTGGTTCTTACACGCAGGTTTTAACGTAGTTGTTATTTTATATAAAGTCGATTTTATCAGTAAAAATGACTTTCCTGGTTAAACAAACGTAAACAGCTATTACATCTCTCAACAACAGACTGATACTTTATACAAAACACTGCTTACATAAATCAAATCAGCGATTCATAAAACTATGTTCCAAACGTTAAGTATCATTTCCGTTTTAAGACCAACATGGTGTAATTAAACTGTGCCACCGAGCCTTCTGGCCTGCGGTGCAGACGGGTGTTGCAATATTCGATCGAACGTTAGCCAATCGCAGCCCACAACCCCTTAAGCTCAAATATGTCCAGAACAAACGAAAGAACAAAACCGGAAAAGCGCGAGTGAGCACAATCTCGAGATTATCATTATCATCAAACAGGCACATAGAAGCAAGAGATTTCTAGAATGGCGTTTCTAAGTCCTCGCCGAACTCGTTTTGTATTTGTTATGTAACATAACAGTTTGGTCTCGATCTCAATAATCTAGTTTGCGATTTTCAAGTTTTCTAAGTTTAGTACTCAATAGTAGTTTCTCGTACTTGCATGTGCATTTTCAAGCACCATTGTTTTTTCAGACAGCTGGGACTTCCGCGTTACCTAAAGTAACCACAAATCTTGCGTCCCTGTGAAACGCCTGTCGCTTGTTGATAAGTTTTCTAATGTTTCGTTTAAGTAGTAATTTACTTTCAAATGCACAATAACATGTTTCACCAGGCAAAAGAGAATTTTGGCAAAGATATGCACATCTGCACCCATATACGAAGAACGGTGTATATGAACAATTTTTACTTTTTCCTTTATCAAATGCTCCGAAAACGAGTGTCGATCATTTACAGTCTATGAATGAGTCTTTTATGGCTCCAACGAGTTTTAGAAAATTTATTGTTTCTTAATCAGTCTAGATACTATTGTGATAAGCCAAAATTTATGCGTTGAAAGTGTCTAACTGTTTAAACTTGTTCTGATGTATAGTTAAGTTGATTTAACGGATTCGGCAAAAAGTATAATTTTGCGTGTGCAACTCTTAAAGGTTGTTCTTGATGGCAATGGACATTTTCTAAGCATTACTTTACATTATTGTTTCTTTGTATTTTGGAAAGGTTTAAAATACGTAACTCCTGAAACAATGTGAAAGCGATTAGGCTTTTTCTAATGACGGAAGAACATGTAATCTTTTTACCATTTCATTTGCAACAAGAAAAGCGCCTTTGAATGCCGAATTCTTTGCTCTGGCGCCTTCATTTTGACAAATAATAAGACAACAAGATGAATAATCATCTTCACACAATAAATTGCACCGAGTCATCCTTTTGTTGCTATTCATGATGGAAATTGTGCTCAACCTTTGCGTTCAAGTATAGTATAAAAGGCTATTTGCGGGCGAATATTCAGCAATATCTTTAAAATGTTGTGAAAACTTGCAATTATGTTAAAGGACAGCCTAAAGTGGTCCTATTTGCAATGTTTTGTGTTTCCATAGTAACCAAGGTAAATATTAAGCAAACATTGAAATTTGCTCCATGGCAATTGATCCGATCGCCTTATTTCTTTGTTTCGTTTGCACGTAATGTTCTCAACTGGGAATTTGGTTCCCTTGCAATGAATAATTTACCCAGCCAAAAGCACATTTCGGCCAGTAATTATTGTTTGAAACCTGACCAACTTCTCTTGAATCAACGAAACACTTTGAAGAAACGAATAATACATTGAAAATTAACTTTCAATGCAAGCGAAGACACCATTTTCACTTTGTTTTGAGGATAGTATAAATGTAAAATCTTTAATAAAATGAAGTCACGTTGAGCCTTTTTTCAACGCAAACTTTTGTATTTTACTGCTTTTAAAAAGATGAAATTTGACTGACCAAGAAAATTCCACGATAAACTATTCGACCGCCAGGTATTTGCAGTACCTTGCCGGTATGGTTCACCTCCAAACACAGTCTCATATGTTGAAACCCTCTATTTTGTTCAACAAAAAAAGGAACATAGAGATGGTTTATACAAGTAAATAAAATTCAACTGGTGCAATACATCCCCGCGATAAAGCGATGTTCTTAGGTATATTGCGAAGCATCTTCTAGCCAAAGCATCACTTAATTCTGTTGAGTAAATTTCTTTCTAGATACACGAATGTATCTACTCATCGAAGTTCTCCCATTCCTTACACAGGAATGAACTGATAATTTGCCGCAGCGCCAAAATAGATAAAATTTCCTAGCGAATATCGAGTGTAACCGGAAAACCAAAAAAAAACAAGTTCTGTCTTCGAGGTGTCGATTCAGTTGATCTTGCATGCAGATTGAACTACCTCTCTATTCTTAGAACTGGAAAATTATGGAAGACAAGACCTTTTCCAAACAAATGGACAACTTTCGTTTTGTGCTAAAATGAGAGTTTAGATTGTAATTCTCTTGCTCATCAAACCGCAGTAAGTGAAACAGTTTCTTAACTAAAATACAGCACATTTTGTCAGAAACCCTTAAAGCTTAGCTGTACCTCTAGCTGTAGATATTATTGCGTAAACTGGGTTATATTTTACTACGAAAGAAATAAACTTGTATGAAGTGAATATATGAAACTCACCGCGCTGCACCGGTATCGCAGAGGTCATGGGTTCGATTCCCGTTCAGGCCTGAAATTTTTTTCAGGCCTTATTCTCAACTGCTTAAGTTGAGTACTTTACTGCGAGGATCCTTTCATTTGCTTAGAAATAAACTTGTTGACTAGTTTTGAAAGCGAAGTTTTCATTTAGGTTTGGTTGGTTGTTAAGGATTGAGAGAGGAAAACAGACTTCTCCGATGCAGCTGGGCGAGTTTTAAATTTAGTTTGGTTACACAAAACATTTCTCTCGTGAAAATTCTCTTGTGTCGGCACAGAATGATCGGTGGTATGCAAGGTAAATGTGACAAAGGTCTAGAGAAACGATCAAGAAACAGACATGTATATTGGCACAGTGTGAAGCCAGATAATTTCCCGGGGTAATTTATACATGTATTCCTTCAGACCGCATGGCGACTGGATAATAGTCTTGCGTACATTACGTAGTCGTTTAGTTACCACTAAAAAGTTCTTTCCTTCATCATTTTGACAATAGAAAACTTTTTTCCCCTATCAATAATACTAGAAGTATTTTCATGAGACATAAAGGAAAGAGATGTTAAAAAAAACAAGCTAAATGATTACTGCATTTGTCCCCAATGTAATACATGTACCGAATATCACAGTTTCAATTTGCAAAAACAAACTTCGATAACAACAAGTTAAATCCTTTTTCAGGCTCAAGTGTGGCTCAAATCCACAAAAACCCAATTCACCGAGTAGAACATGCTGTTCCTTTTAGGTATGGAAATAAAACTATTAAAGAAAAATTGAGGATGAACTTGCAAAACACTTAGAACTGGGGGCCTCCGTAATGGATGCTTGGATTCTTACTTTTAAAAATGTGTATTTAGTGCAACTCAGCTCGACTCAGCCGTTTGAAGTTAACAAATCATAACATACCTCGTTCACTTTTACATCACTAATTTCAAAGGCACATATATACTGCACAGAAATCTTACAGCTTTTAGTTTTAAAACCGACAGAACGTGCTGCATTTTACTTAATAAGTTACAGATAGATGATATTCGTTTCGTTTCGTAGAATTGCACCAAACCGCTAATCCGACGTCAAACTTTACACAGACAGACGATGGCTTTTCAGTTCTCCTGCCTGTAAACTGCGCTTGTTAAAGTGCTAGTAAACATCGTACAAATGCCGCAATCAGTTCTATAGTTTATTTCCTTACCTGCTGAGTGGTACAGTTTTCACCAGAATTGCCTTCAGCTTTGCTAATTACAAAGCTTGTTACAGTAAGCAGTACTGCAAACAAACAGTCGAGAAAGGTTAGGGGTTATGTCAACACTGATCAAACGGGACATTTTTTGAGTATAATTTTTCCCCAAATGTGTATGTGTGTTTATACTTTTTACAAGTTTAGATTTGAACATTTTGTTTGGGTTTATATAAAGGTTTGTGTACTCTGAACTCGAATCCTGTCAAGAACGTGTGTGAAATCTAATGAAGAAAATGCCTTGAACAAACCATATTTGTCCGCCCAACAGATTTGTTTACATAAACCCACCTGATATTCTTGATATCAGTCTCATGTTGGTCTTGCGCTCCACTGAGTAAAACTTTCGGAAACGCAGGACTCACTTTTGGAAGATACTGTTCAAATATGAAAAAGCTATTACAGTTCGCTCATTACTTTTTATGTCGTAAGAACAAAACGCTTAAACGAGCATGCACAAAAGCATTTTGGATTAATTATTCGTTCCAAGGTCCCAACACGAGATACGAGTGGTCAGTTTTTTCAAAGACGACATCAGGTTTTATTCAGATCTTTGAATAACAATACAGAGTCCTCAGTTTTGTTTGGTAACTTAGTTACCAGCGGTTTGTTTTACATAAACACAGAAAAAGCGATCAACCGCTCCTATGAAAGAGTGGCCGGAGCAAAAAACTACCGTAGTTACCACTTAAACTAACAAACAAATAAACAATTTTTGTTGTTTACTTATCAAAGAAAACGTGCGAAATGCTTAGCATGCGGAGCAGTTGCATGTGGTAATAATAACACCATTAGCTAATAATATGAACAAGTTGGCCCTAACGGAGAATATAACCATACGAAGCTGGGAAACGGTGTGAGACATGAAACGTGCAAACGCCACCTTCCACGCCTCGCAATTCGGCTGCAAACTGCGGCGGAAATGGAAAATTCACAGAATGTTTTAAAATGGCAGATGGTGTGCAAGATGACTGTGAACTAAAGCACTTGCAGAGTTGTCTTTCGATGGAATACTAAAACTGACGACAAAGTCATGTTTTATTGTCGTTTAAGATAGTTAACAAAATAAAGCTGGCATAGATCCACCCCACTTCCGATAATAAAAGTAATAATAATAATAATAATAACAATAATAATAATAGTAATAATAATAATAATAATAACTTATAATTGACTCACTTAGTTACTAGGCCCCTTTCCGCGTGCTCAGTCTGCAGCCTGTGGTGCAGGCAGTTTTCGGGGGACTGGACCAGGTCCTGTTTCACGCGGGGATTGCATAACTAAATCGACTAAGCTGACAGAGGGCCACTATAGTTCACCTTTACATTTTTTAAAATAAGGTTTGGGCTACCTTACGTATAAGCGTGATTTGTACAAGAAACCACTGAAGACCGAGGCCGACCGTTGTAAACCATTAATAAATTTGAAAAACAAGTAAACATTGTTACTAATTGGAATCAATTATACGTTGCTCCAGACACAGAAACGTTATCGCTTCGTGCAACACGATCTCGAGAGTATAGAATTTTATTATATTACCATTAAATCGTTTCGTCTCTGAACTATCCATACTTGACTACGGCAACAACAAAAGAAGTGGCTTGGGAACCACACGACTGACGTCATAGGGTTCCCTGAGAGGTGCACAAATGATATCACAGTGTAAGCAATGATCGACGAGGATTAGCGCGATTCAGTGCATACTTACACTCAAACTCTACAGAGTTTACTTCAATTATGGGAGGTGAGTTATCGCCATTAACATGAGCTCAACGTCGGTTTAACGTCAGGCATATTGACCTGAGTTGATTGTTTAGGGTTTTGTTGGCCGTTAATCAAACACAGCAAATTAAGAGATTGTGTGTCTGAACAAGAATAAATAATAATCATAAATAACATTTATATAGCGCTTATAGTTTACTAATAGAAATTAATACTAACTATAAATATAACGGAAATAACTATAAACTATTCTACATAATTATTAAA
>JAOBYE010603632.1:0-12281 GCA_025403585.1 Parazoanthus swiftii
TAGATATTCCAATAATGTTATCACTCCGACGAATGGCTATGGCTAATAACTCAATGGCTATGGTAAAAAGATACGGAGATAGTGGATCTCCTTGTCTCACTCCTCTACATACTTGGAAGTAGTCTGAACAAATTCCATTATTTATGTTGCAACTAGAAATGTTGTGATAAAAGGTTTCAACCCATCCTATGAGGCTAGGTTCAAATCCAAAAGAGCGAAGTGATTTTAATAGGAAATTCCACTCAATACTATCAAACGCTTTCTTAAAATCAACAAATAAAAGAAGACCTGGCATATTAACTCGTTTTGTGTAATCCATTAAGTCAAGAATTGACCTTGCGGCTTCTCCAATGTACCTATCTTTCACGTATCCAGTCTGATTACTATGGATGATTTCTGGAAGAACTTTAACTATTCGCGCTGTAATAACTTTGGAAGCTATTTTTGAATCAACGTTAATAAGTGATATTGGACGCCAGTTTTCAAGAAAGCATCTGTCACGATCTTTTTTCCCAATTAAGGTGATGATGGCTTGTCTTTGCGTAACGGACATTTCTTTTTCTTTGAAAGATTCATTAAAACAAGCAACCATAAGCTCTCCTAAAGAAGACCAAAATTGTTTGTAAAATTCGATTGGTATTCCATCGTTACCCGGCGTTTTTCCAGTGGAAAAGGATTTTAACACTTCCTCACATTCGTTTAATTTAATTTCGCCTTCACATTTTTCACTCATTTCTTTCGATAACTTCGGTATATTCAACTCATCAAAAAAAATCGATGCTTCCTCTCTATTCAAGTCTGATTTTCGACTTCTATAAAGGCTTTGATAAAAGCGTTTTTGAGCATTGATTATTTCAAAAGGATCTGTGGTTATGACTCCACTGAGATGTAATTTTCTAATATGTTTCCTTATGTTGTTTCTTTTTTCTAAGTTTAGAAAATACTTACTTTTTTTTTCGCCGTGTTCATGCCATCTAGCTCTAGAACGTACAATCAAACCATTGACTTTGTTTTCATAAATCTGTTCCAGTTCGTTTTTAAACTTGCCTGGTATCAGTGAGTTCATTGCCTTCTTCAATCCAAATTGGGATATTAGCTTTTATCATATTTATGTGTTCTTTGTTTGTCAACAATGAAGTATTTAGTTTCCAAAAACCTGGTCCTTTTCTACTTTCGACGGCAGTTTTATCAGCTTACACAGAGATACTCGGGAACACGTCCTCTCTACTCGCCGGACATGCGCTGTTATGACCATGGCTTCAGATGCTTCTGACAGATCAGATGCTTTTTCAGACACTTGCCTTGTAAAGGGATGGTAAGAGTTGTTAATACCTCCCGATCCATATTTGTAGATTAATAGTGCGTTGCTTTTCTGTAATTTTGATCTTTATTAACATTGTATAGTTTCGCTTTACAAATTGGATTTGGCGCTGGTACACCCCACATTTTCATATTTTAGGTTGATCAGTTAGTTTCACGATGCAAAAACTAAATGACAGCCATGGAAACACGATGCAAGCGGATTATGAGATACATGCAAACATAGTACCAACATCAAAAGTTTATCGAACAATACGATTTCATAATGCAAAGAAAGCCTTATAGCGAACAAAATTGTCATGGGTCAATGCATTTTGATACTAACTTTTGTTAATTAATAATTTGTTCTTCAGTTCTACATTAAAATCGCTGCAACACTCGCAGACCCGAACCCATGTCAGTCGCTCTCCAAATTAAACCATCCGCACCATATTTGCAAGGTGCAGGACAAAACTGTGCTTGAAATATTTGTAGCATAAGTTATTTTTGAAGGTTGTGCAACATTTGCCCAAAATTTGATCAAGCCGGAGGCTGACAATAACTTTTTTTTGGATACAGTGCAAATTCATGGAAATATTTCTGTTCGTTCCTGTTTACATGTAGATAACCCGTTAAAGTTCTAACATGACCGATAATAAGATAAAAGGTGTTGTTCGGACTGTAAGAGATATGCGCTAATGTTATAACGATTCTGAAAACGAAATTGCGGTGCGGAATTACGATAACATGCGAAGTTCTCAGCAAACTCTGAGAACTTAATTAAGTCAGCAGCCAGATGACCGGCAACTAGTTAGGTATTATATGATGATCCACTCACCGATGGAGGCCAAATTAGGCATGCCCCGCTGCACCGCAACACTTCAAGTATCCAACTGCAGCAAAACACGAGCAGCAAAGTTAGGAATTGCAGCGCCTCGATTATGTCACTTACACAGTTTGGGAACCAAAAGGCTGCTCAACATCTAACGCATTAACAGGAAAGTTTATTTACTTGTCTAATTAGAAAACTTTTAATTTTGAAGGGCTCCTGTCATGAAATATTCCTTCCCAGTTATAGTCTGCATAGCTTCTTTTTCACGATGTTGAGCTTTTTCTTTTGATCTTTTTTCTTTCCCTAAAGATAGAAGCTTCATGTGGTTAACATACATCTTGATGATGTCTTCAGTAACCACATACTTCTTCGAGAATTTTTTGATGTCAGGATTATCAAAATAAGAGTTATTTTTTGTGAAAATTGCCTTCAGTTGAACTCTTGGGTGGAAACCATCCACACTTCTGCCAACAGTTGAGGTGTCTTTTGCAGCAAGATAATAGAGACAGGGTCTTTGTATAGCAGGATATGGTTTGGGGATATGCTTTATGTCAGTAGAGCAGCACAACGCATGGGAAACACAATGTTCACATCTTTCACCTTTTTCCCTTTCGTAGGATCCTTTTAAAAACTCCCAGGTACATTTCCCCATTCTCACAATGTTCTTGCATGAATTTTTCGATTTTACTGACTTGGTAGAGGCATATTGCAGTAGGTATGTGGTACATGTATTGAAAAAGAACTGTCTTTCTTGCCTTGTAGTCACATGTGATTTCATGTAATCCCCGGCTGGACCAAGCTCATCGTCAATGGTTTTAGATACTTCAGTTTTATTTTTATTTTATGTGGTTTGAACATTAATAAATAGACACATGATTGTCAAAACCACTCTTTATCGTACGCGGTGTAACTCAGAATAAATTTTATTTGCATTTAGAAGCTCCTATTCTCGGCCGTCTAGACTAACCTTAACTGGCGTATACTTGCCTTTAATAATTATTAAATTCTTGAACATAATTTCAACATTTAAAGCTTTTTAAAACATACATGTCATATGTACCAGAAAAGTCTGTCCAAAAGTGAACCGAACTGGGAACTGTGACGATTTTATTTTTTCAACCGAACAGATTTGACATCTGTACGGGCTAGGGGGGATCTGACAAACACATGTCGATTTCTTAGTCAAAATAGCAACAGCAAAATGAATAGCTGTCTAGAAAATATAACTTCTTGAGTAAATCTTTGAATAAGTCCTTAAACGAAGTTACAATAGCATTGGTCTGCTCTAACTGCAATTTTTGGGTTCTTTCAATCATTTCAATGCACTTTTCAAACCTTTCATTTTCTTGTTGCTGGCTTTGTTCCCACATTTCTTTAAAGTTTTCGGTCTCATCTTCCTTCGTGCTTTTTTCCTTTCCAATGTTTCCCAGAAGTGCTTCCCCTTTTTGTCACTTTATTTGCAGCAGAGTGATCTTCTTCCGTTTTGCTCACCCTTCATATTGGCACAGTGGGGTTCTGATTAGTGTTCGCTATCAGAACATGTCGAGCCGATCGGAGGGGTTGGTGTACTCGACTCTCTCGAACTGACAGAATAGTCTTTGATAGGCATGTTTAAGTTTAAGCTAATTGGTTTTGCACCTATTTACAGTGTAGTTTCCTTTTCTCAAAACTTACAAGAAGGAGAAACTGAGATTTGATTGCGTATACTATCGGAGGAAAAGTGCGTAGTGGTCAAAGGAGCAAAAGCTTTCGAGTTGGCCACTACCTCGGTGTGATTGATGAGGGAGGGGAAAATTTATATATTAGACATACTGCTTGAAAACAAACTTTGGTGGACGAAAGGAACATAATTCATAGTTAGCAGGTGTTGATTAAATTTACATCTGGCTGGTAATAAGGAAAAGCTTAAGTTGTTTTTTAAAACAATTAAATGGCAATAATTTTATCTCACTTTTACGTTTTATTAGCGTACCAATTGAGTTTCCAAGTGTGCTTGAGGTTATTCTTGTATTTTAGGAACAGAGTATTAGTGTTTTAATTATATCATTTAGTTGAGCACGGAACTCTCCAAGGTCGCATGTGGGGTGTCTATAATTACAGCCAGTAATTATTGTCTTGTTTTTCCAGCAACAATTTCACACCAGCACGATTCAACTAATTGCATATTAAATTTAAGATCAGGTCTCGGTATTGCTTTGATATTTTTAGCTATATACAAAGCTGCTCCACCGGCCTTAGTCGGTGAGTCAGTATGAAAAAATTATATTGTCGAATATCAACGTTTGCAATCGAAGGTCCCGAAATAATTCAACCCTCGGCAGGGCCGGGGTTTGAACCCGGGACCTTGGATTGGCAGTCACAGATCTAACCGACTAGGCCAACCACGCACACACGTATTAACTTCTGCCGCTTAAAGTCGCGCATTAACTTTGAAGTGAATGAAAAACGTTTAAAGTTATCGGAATATCGTTCCTTTTAAAAAGATAATTAAAATAAATGGTATAGAATTAGGGGTCTGTTGATCCCAAACAGTACAAGTTGTGCTGACCGTTACTTAAACACTTAATTGTAACCTTTTTTCGACAAAATAAGAAGAGCGTGAACCATAAAAAAGCCTGAAACAAATGAAAGAGTTAGTCGTACTTAAAAATCGGTACCAATATTTATAAAATTACGAAAGTCCAAATTGATAATACTGACAATGCAATCACGTTACAAAACCAATACTCTGTAAGGTGATATCGAGGTTCTTCAATTACCATTGAATCTTAAAAATGAATGCAACAGGTGTACGTTCGGTACTTGTGAACTTGTGAAGTTGTAAAGGACTATTTAATTCCCGCACAATTGCCCACTCCCGGATCAATTTGAACAAAGCCAAACAGGCTTCTGTTTGTTAATTGTGAATTTAATGGGTATGACCTTAACACTCGAATTTGATAAATGAATGATAACAACGTATTTCTTAAGGCTGATTCTTAGGTGAGGAAACATACTTTTAAAAGAATTAAAGAGCTACAAAGGAGAATGAAGAGCGCATAGTATCTACACTGTGTTGTATGTTTAGAGTTAAGCAGGTAATCAGTCAGAACAATTTTAGTTACCGTGTTTATTTTGAAATTGAGTATACGCGATACGTGCACCTGTTGCGCTGCGTTGGGCAGATGACTGAAAAAATAAAATGGCAACAGGTGTCCGTTCGGTTCTTGTCAACTTGTGAACTTGAAAAAGTCTATTTAATTCCCGCACAATTGGCCACTCCCGGATAAATTTGAACAAAACAAAACATGCTTCGGGTTGTTAGAACTTAACATAAATGTCAAAAACAATAACAACATAATTACTTAACGCTGAAAACATACTTTTAAATAAAAGAGCTACAATGGAGAATAAAGAGCGCGATAGTATATACACTGTGTTGTATGTTGTCGAAGTTTAGTTGTCGCAATCAATCAGAGATCAATTTAGTGACACCACCGTGTTTATTTTGAAATTCCGTATACGCGATACGTGTACGCGGGAACGCGGCGTTGGTCGAAAGATTCCAAAAAGAAATGTTTATAAAAAAGTAATGAACATTCGCAGTGGGTTAGAAGCTCCATGGCCAATTTTTAAGCTCTCAAGCATTGCCATCCGCACAAAAATGCAAACAAAAGTGTTCATAGTTACTTCCTTTTACAAGCTTCATTCTCGAACATGCTATAACCGGTGATATTTATGGTTTGAGAGACTATGTAAATTTTCGTTTGGTAAATTTGTTAGTTTTGAACTTAATGGGTAGTACTTCATTTAAGCATCAATTATCACAACATTATTCTTTAAGGCTTATTCTTACGTGAAAAACATACTTTTAATATAAAAGTGCTACATAGGAGAATATAGAGCGCGAAAGTATCTTCATTGTGTTGTATGTAATTAATTAGAGTTTAGCTGTCGTAGCAAATCAGAAAACAATTTTAGTTGCTGACACTACCGTGTTTATTTGAAATTCTGTATACGCGTTTCAGTACGCGGTAGCGCGGCGTTGGGCGACTTATTCCCATTAAGAAATGTTTTAATAAAGGACAAGAAATGAACAGTTTTCACGCATTGGGTTAGAAGCCCCATGCCCCATCGCAATAATCGCCCAGCGCATAAAAAGTCAAACAAAAGTGTTGTGAATTACTTCCGTTTATAAGCTCCTTTCCCTAACACAAGCTCTATTTATTGCTTTGAGGGTATATATGTATTTCTTGGTATATGCTTGTATTTCCGTTAAATAAATTGTTCGCCAACAGTCATAAATAAAGAAGCGAGTGTTTTGTAAGTCAGAGTACTGTCGTTTTTTAAGAAATACAAATATAAAACAAACTTCTTTTGAAAACCGTTAATTAACAAAAAACTATTATAAAGTGCGTATGAAAGTTTGTTTCAAACATGAAAACATTAAAAACTATTAAATGTTTTAAAATTTCCTCATTTTTCGTTCCCAAGCGATTCCCAGAGTTTGTATCTTTAGACTAAATGAGTAATACAACTTGAGGTGTACAACCTTTGAAAATGGAAAAAAAGTCTTCTTGTGTAAGAATATATTTATAGTAGCGTTACAGGTTGTTTTCATAATGTTTAAATAAAATCAAACGCGATTTCAAATGTTGGTAGTTCATCATCACTGTCAATGAAATCACCTACAGAGAGAGTGTCTTGTTGGCCATCAATTTCGTACTTCAGGAATGACTCCGTTGCTTGAAGAACTTCGAGTTCTTCTTCTTTAGTCAAACTTGTTTTTTGGGCTTCGCGCTCTACTTTTGTGAGCTTTGCACGTTCATTGTTAGTCTTTCTTTTCATCCGTAAAAATTTCCTTTTACGAGCCTTTAACAAATTTACGATTGCCAGCTCTTCGATTTCTCCGAGGAAGGACGAAGGGGGCAGGCGTTCGATAAGGTATTGACAACCGTGTTTGTCGCTGCGTTTTACATAGCTAAGGCTGTAGAAACATACTTCGTTCCAACCATTGCTTAATTCACGGTCGTGCGATCGATAAATCATGGTCTTAACTTTCACAAGAGCATTATCTCTTTGAATAGCGTAAAAACGGTGTCTATCAATTTTCTGGAAATGGGTGTTTTTTTTTTTATCAAGAGACTTGGACAGATCAACAAGTAGAAGTTTTGCTCTTGAATGTGAGAATTCCATTTCAACGTAAGTTGTTTTAGAAAGTTGTAGATAATGTTTTGCGAAATGACGGTCCACCAGTTGCCTGCGCGCGAAGCCAACTTGACAAGCGAGTAATTTATATGCAAAAGTGTCGTAGCCCTGAAAGATACGGTTGTGACGTCATTGCGCCTCGCCCTCAATTTGGAAATGTGGTTCGTGCACTTCACAGTTTGTCAAAATGCTTGAACTGCTTCTTAGTGGAATTTCAGATTTATCAGTTGTTACAAGAGCCTTGTATTTCGCCAGACGTGTTCCTTCCAGTTTGCCAAACTACGCGAATGAACTTACAAGTTTGCTACAAGACACGAAAACAAAAAAAGTGAAAATGGAAGCGAGTAATACTCGTTTGATGTTCTTGCTGAAAACTTGGGTACGCTTTATCCGAGGTCAAGCGACCCCGATTCAGTCCTATCTGATGAGTTGAAAAAACCGTTCGTGACCGTTGGCAAGAAGAAGTTCTGCATTGGAGAAGTATTGGTCACCAAGTCTTCAGTTCACTCTTGAGCAACAATTTTCTTCCCTGCACCGAGCCACAAAACCTTCAGTTCACTCCTGAGCAACAATTCTCTCCTCTGCACCGAGTCACCAACTGGCACCAAGACTGCACCACGAGTGAATAAAATTTTTTCACCACCTGTCATTTGGCGGGCGGGCGCACGGGCGGGAAAGCGTGCCAAAATATACTCACTCCCATACTCCTTTTGGCCCAAAGTCACATGGCCGTCGCGTGCCTATGGACCCCATTTATAAATGGCGGCTATTTTAATATTCTTTTGTTTTTATTTAAACTTGCCTCGTTCTTAAGTCAAAAAACCAAAAGAATATATTAACCTGAACGAGGCTAGTGAGGCTTATTTAGATAGAGACAAAAGAATATTAAAATGGCCGCCATTTATTAATATGGTCTATAAGTTGTGGGACAGTCTAGAAAGACCTTTTTTCGTGGGTTTATCGTCGTTAATTATGTTGTTATTCAATACAAAAGGATATTTTAAACTGATTTTCACAGGGCAAAAAAAGACTTACCGAAATCGGATAAATGTTTTCATAGTAATCAAAAAATATTATCACCTATTTTATTTTGCAAAAGGCCATATAAAAAAATGGCGAGCTTCTCCGCCCGACCATCCATGCATGTTAGAGTCTTCGGCCATAAATTAATGTCTTTTTTTCTTTCTTGACCCTTCAAAGAGTTATCTCGTGGTCGCTATAGTATGAGTGTTTTGGTTTACACTTACAGACCGCCTTGTGCTTCGTCTTTTCAGTTCACACCACATCTGTGGAATAGTCTGCCAGCTAAGGTTTAGTCTTCAGCAAAAACTCTACAATCCTTCAAACACAAAATGTCTAAACTGAACTCGGTCGGGTTGTCGATGGAGTCGCTGCATTTCTTATTCACATGATCGTTTTATTCAACCGAATGGTGGCAACTATTTTCTGAAGGTGTTTGACCTGCTGGATTCGAAAATGCTTGTTGCCAGAGTTGATTTTTTAATCTCGATGAATGACGTCTCAAATAATGCTTTGAAATTGCGTCACCAAAAAGCTGAAATGTTCGATAATTGAATTTTGAATTGATGTTTCTTATCAATATGTGCCGAATTGTAGCCCTCAGTTGCAAATAATATTCCCGTTTTGTTGTTTGTGAAAAATTATCAAAGGGTATGATAATATTTGGCGTAAAAACTGACAAAAACCTTTTTAAACATTTCCCTCTTCTTATCTATCTCGAAATAACCTCGTAGAAATGATGTACAGATTAATGTACAATACACAGCTGCGTTAATACCTGGAGAATCTTTAACAGCGATGAAGTCATATATCCTCGCCGTTGAATAATGCAGCGGTATTGTTCACGTCTGCTGTTTTCTTTTGCAGCAAACCTTGAAAAACTGGGTGGGGCACCGCCGAGAGCCAACGGTGCGAGCCTTCTAGGGGGTCCGGAGTGTGTCCCCCCAGGAAATTTTGGAAAAACGTTTTTCCTGGGTTTTAAACGCCATTTCAAACAAAATCAGAGTATTTAAAACTGGTCAAGTATTTCCAGTTTCCTCAGACTTGGGGGAATTTGCTAAGCTTGACACATTTGACACATCTCCCTGTAACATTGTGCGCATGCAACCACAGACGGTGGTACAGGACGGCTTTGCCTTTTTGTAGCCACAGCACGAAGTCGTACACAGGAACAGGAAATGCTGTCTTTGCAAGCATCGGGGCGCTGTTATCATGAGAAGGGGAACTAGTTTACCGTCCTCTTCTAAGTTTTGACACGGGGAAAGGGTTTACGGAGGTAATGTGCATGCGTGTTTGTAATAAAACGCCCCAGTGGCCATAGACAATAACTTTAAGTGGAATGTGGAATGTTCATGGCCATGGAGGATGGGGAGGGGGGGGTACTATGCGTTTTACCTCTAAAATGACACAAATTGATTGTTTGGTTTTTTTTAAGTTGAACACTTGAAATGATTTGTGCGTCACTTTTCACAGCATGCTTCTTTTAGTTCCTTTGTCAAAGATATCTGTTCTTCCGGCTATAAATCGGTGAAGCTCTGTCACTGGACTCGTGTGACTTCGTTCAGATTACATGTTTCATGTTGGCTGGCTGTACTGAAACTCCCTTCAAATAACTGATAACACCAAGAATTCAAGCAATGTTTATCCAACTATATAAAAAGAGTTCGAACTCGGACAAACAGCTTATCACTAATACAGTGGTCTTCACAACTCAAGACTCTATTATATACCTTAAAAATTGGAATTCCAAACCTTGGGTTTAGCTTTTAAATAACTTATTGTGGGCTTTTTCGGGGGATAAAATTGGAAGGAATTTCGCGGCTCACGAAAGGTATTATGTTCGGAATTAACGGTGTAGCCTGAGTGTTCTATTTAAAGACTGATTAAAGGCTACTAATTTACTAAAGCATACTGAAAAGCAAATTATGAACTTTGGTTGCTATCCTAATTTTCTGATCTAATTATAGAAGCACAACCCCAGCTTTATTTAGTCAAAGTGAATATTCGTTTTACTAAACCATGCACTGAAACAAACGTCGGAGCAGTTTCTATCAACTGCCTTCTCCCTTTGCCATACATATACCGACACAAAATCAGGAGTCATAGGCTACCCTGCCATCGTTAACAAGGACCATGAACAAAGCTTCGCTATGTCGTAAGTGAGGCTGATGTAAGGCTTCTTTAGTCTAATCGTTTTGATAAAGGCAATATCCAGGTCCAAGAAAGCACAGAAACATGTCGCGTAGCATGTTCACCAAAAACTTTGTCAGGTTTTCTTTATCTGAAAATTCACAAATATATTGTGTCGAAGATAACTGATTCCTAATACTGATTTCTTCGTTTATTTAGCGGTGCATCCCTTGAATCAACTCTTCAACAATGCTTACTTGAATATCGTCAATCCCGGTCCTGATCGTTCGTAGGGCCCATTCGCTTCTTTCTGCCAGACGCGAGATGTAACTTGTAACATGTTTGGGTGTGAGGAAGTCCTCTGGCCAGCGTCGTTTCGGGTCGATCCCATTTCTTTTGCACCGAGCCTACCATCTGCTTTTCTTCCCGCCGGTTACTTCTCCAATCTTGAAAGCCGCTACAGGGTATTCTTTCTGTTCATCAGAAAGTCGGGATCTTTTTGAAACTGAAGACTTCAATCATGACATGTCTTGACATGTTCTCCATCTTCGTCTACGTATTCACATAGCACCAGCCTTGAGCACTTTCGAAGTCTCAGCTTCTAGCAAAGTGGCTTTGTCAAGAAGCTTGCTCGAGAACGCATTTTTATCAGCAGCTCTACTTGAGCGCTCTTGCGCTTGTCTTGCGTCGCTAGTGAAAATCAGGCTTTACAGAACAAAATATCGGTTAGTCAACACTATCTATAAAAGAAAAACAAACAGGCTCGTAAAAGCTTGGATTCCTGTCGAAATTTTTGTAGTAACAACAATCTGGTTCATCTTCCGGTCGGAAAGCTTGTAAGCGCTGGAACTTGGACGTGATGCGAAATCTACAACTCCGTGTGATGTCATTAACACTCTCTCTTTTTTTCTCTTATATTTTTATTCGGGAATACAAGGCCTAATCATAGGTTAACTCAATGGAGCAGTGTTGTTGTTGATAAAATTGTTACTGCTGGTTTTTCAAATAAGATATTCCAGAGAAAACAATCGTCACAGTTTTGGTTTTTAGAAATGCAAAACAGCAAACGGTGCGCATGACTGCACAGGCGCTTACTTGCAAAAGGTTTATTGCGGTTTTTCAAATTATGCAAAAATCAAATTATCGAGTCAAATAGATTTACACGGAGCGGCGCGAAGGTCAAATTAAAGTTAAAAAATACGACATCATTTCTAAAAATATAAATACTGACAAAGTGGTTATTTGTTTATTTTTGAAAAGTGTAAGTACTTTTAAAACGTTTCAGTTAGTTATGCGTGGTACATCGGCTTCATGATTCATTGACTGCAAAGCATCACCATTTTCTATTTTGCTTTTTAGATTTTAAATTATATTAATTTGGTTCTAATGTAGCAAGAAATTGCGATTATTTCTAGATGGACTATTCCTTGTGATGTATGAAATAGGCATCAGGGAGCAACATTAACTGGACAGGGGTATTTTCAATCGATGACCCTGTTCTCATATATGTCTCACATAGCAGTATAGGTGAACTCGGATGACATAGCTCCTTGAGCCCTTTGGTATGTTCAGAGTTCTTAATGCAGCGGTGTAAGGCCAAGAGTAGGCCTTATTTGCTGGGTTATAAAGAATAGGGAGGGACGAGTGCAGCACATCGACGGACTTAGACCGTCAATACCTTTTTTTTTCTTTATTGTATTTTTATTTAATTACAAGTGTCAACATTAAGCAAAAGGAAAAAAATAATAAATAGGTAATTGTATACTCTAGCTAAACTACATTTATAAAGAAAAATAAAAATAAGCAAAGGCAA
>JAOBYE010603743.1:0-12280 GCA_025403585.1 Parazoanthus swiftii
ACTTAACTGTTTGAACATAATTTTGTTGCAGCGTTCACGCAATTTTAATATATTTGGTAGGACTAGTGACGTGTAAAAGTACATTTGCTGCAACACGTTTGAAATTGGTTTTCAAGATTCCGACTTTCGTGAAGGCGTTTGCTATAGATCCTCATTTGCTTTCAGTGTTAGTGCTCCAAGTTAGTGGGTCCCGATCCTTTCTTGCAGGCCGCAAAAACAACTGGCGCATGGATTTTCACAGGGGGAACAAACACTGGCGTTATGCGTCACGTGGGTGAAGCGGTTCGTGGCCAGTCAGTCACGTCACGCCGTGGCTTCTCAAACAGCAGCCACCAAGTTCGCCTAATTGGCATTGCTACTTGGGGAATTGTGAATCACCGAGAAGTGCTAACAAAAAACAAGGTCAGTGAGAAGAGCATTTTCAAACTCATCAAATATTCATGTTATTGACTGCCAATCAGCCAGATTTGGAATACTCTTAAAACCGTTTAGCTTAACTTTTGGATTAGAACAGAACTATCCGCTCGTGTATAGAGCTATCTTGCACTATACTGATGTACATATCAATAAACAAGCTACTGATAAAATTGATGTTTCTTTTGCAAATTAAGAGATAGTCCATGTATCGGTAAGTTGGAAGAGCACAAGAAAGCGTTTGTATTGCGACTTTATCCTTGTTGATTGCTAAATCGTAGTTAGGTTTTATATTGCAACTTTCAGTAGCTCCAATTCCATTTCCCGATGATCAAATTCAATTATAACTTTATATTTGATTGGGGAAGCCTTTCAGAAAACCCTTTCACGGCTTGGTACTTGACTGCTATGCCTCTGACATGCTTTACATCACGTGGTTCATGGTTCAATCAACCAAAATACCTCCATAAAAATTATTCTGAGGGTTTTAAGGTATTTTTACCGGCGAAGAGCAGCAATTATTTAATACAAAGCTTTCAGAGGGTAATGTTCTAGATTTGGCAATTTAACCTCTCGTTCTTTTCTTTCATTCTTTAACATTCCTGCTTCCTACTTGTTTGTGTATCGGTTCCACCGTGGACTTGCGTGACTTGGGTGCGAACTTTTCAACAGTAATTTCTTCACCTACCGTTAAAGGCGGCCGAAAAAGCGACTTTACCAGACTGGTTGCAGACTTAGATAAGCTTAGAAATGCCGATCGTATTCAATACTGAGTCCAAAGATCCTAACAGTATATACCTTTTCTGCCTAAACCTTTTTATAGTCACAAAACAAAGGAATGTCAACAAAGTAACACTTACCACAATAACACCACCACCACCAACACCAACAACAACATTGTTACAGTTAGTAGCGACTGCTACACGCAGTAACGCTTCTTTTGCTGTAATTCCAATAAGTTCTCTGAAAGTCATAGAAAAATTAAGGAATTCAGGAATTTACATGTTTACAAATTCTGACAATACTGTGCTTGATCCTTGGTTGTATGATTGTACTGACAACACTTACAGCAACTTGTATGAGAACACGGAGTACAGTAAACTTGAGTTGTGCACAGAATTTTAGATTGTTTCAGTTAAAATGCTTAAGCTTTGTTCCGTTAGGTTTACCATAAAGGTGTTAGAAATCGGGACTGACCATTAGATGTTTGGGCGAGGGGGGAGGTTGGGCAAATACCATAAAGCCAGATTCCACAAGCGAAACAAGAAATCTTGCAGATATATGAAATCAGATTTGCAAAAAAAAATGTCCGGCAAAACTTTTGGCTCGAAAAAAGAAAAATCAGTCTTAAAAAAAAAATTGCCCAACCCCCCCCCCTCCCCCCTCAAATACCTAATGGTCCGTCCCTTAAGGAAGCTGTAAACATGAAAACGGTTAAATGTTTTTTTTTACTGACTCGATTTTTTTTTGAAAACTTGAATTGATTGTACTTCCAAAGTTACAAGAGGGGACGGGGGAAAGGGAATGGGCCATTCATAGGAGTACTGACTAAAGTCATGTTTTTCAGCGGTTTACATAACATAATGACTTCGTATACAGGACTACACTATTTTCACCCCTACATTACCTTTTCTTTTTTCTAGAACCTTGTTTGTTACCCGATGACGTCAAGTATGGCGTCACAGGGGGCTTGCTTGGACAACAATCACTCTCATTTCATATTGGTGGATGACGGTACTGTTGGGAAATATGGAGGAGAAATTTCGTTACGCGCATCTCTCGAAAACTGTATCTCCAACAAGAAGATCTCCAGAAGTAAGATGTATATATACTCTGCACAACCATTTGTACATTCTTGTAGTAGATGATGATTTGTATATCTGCGTGCGAGCAATGCGATCGGCAGTCCATTCGATAGATACTTGTCTGCTATGTAAGACGAAAAAAAAATCACATACTGGATTTTATTTCGCCAGTAAACAACGTTTCTGCCATAACCTACGGCCTTCTTCAGGTTAGTGATTGGATGTCACGTGATCCAACTAGGTCATGTGACAGGCGGCGCGGGAAAGGGGGGCTCCGTTTCAGCCTCCCCACGGCCTGGGATGAGATTCACTTGAGAGGTTGATCAATTGCTTTTCATAATAGATTTTAGATCGCAAATTTGTGTTTACAACTCATTAAGATAGAAAACCATAGGTCAGCGAAATAACATTAAGCCACTTGTCATTTCAGTACTATAGTGAGCATTATGTAGCTAAAGGAGTACAAATCACAAAGTGCCTACACCCGCTCCCAGATGAATGCTGATTAAGAACTCTAGTACAAATATATTGTGCTTATGTATGACAGCTGTTTCTCAGAATTATCCTTTGGAAAAAGTTGTTTGCGGAAAGGACGGAGATCGCAGATGTTCAAGAGACAATTAACGTCGATTCTACTTTCTGTTAAGGTTTTAAAATCTTCACTTAGATATCAATAACCTTTAATGAAAACCTGTTTATTCGATAACAACAGCGACATTGGAAATAATCTTTTGCAGGTTATGTTGGAATTCGGTTGAACACTTTTTGATATGACTGAACTATAACTTAGTCTTTAAATAGTGATTGTCAAAAGTTGTAAATATCTACAGAATACTTGAACTGTTTCTTTAGTTTTAGCAATACAGAACTTGGCTTATTAGAGGATATTTCAGGTACATGTGATGATACGTATGTCCCTCTATTTTAAAGTTTTCCAGCCTTTGTTATTAGAGCGTACGAAATAGTGAGCGATCTCACCGGACATACCCTGGGTTTACCAAAGGCAATACTCCCGCTCAGTCGAACTGTCAAATCTACAAAGGACGCTTTGAATGTTTAATTGAGCGCGAGTATTGCCTCTGGTACCCAGGGTACGTCCGGACGTACCCTGGTGGTGGTGGTGTTATTGTGGTAAGTCCGGTACGTCCGGTGACCGCTCATTATTTCATACGCTTGACAACGTAGGCAGGAAGACTTTAAAATAGAGGGGTATACGTGTTTTCGCATGTACCTGAAATATCCTCAAATGCCGGGAGTGCGAAGTTCTGTATTGATGGAACTAGAGAGTATTCTGTCACTAGTATGTAACAAAATCTCCACGTGCGAAGCAGCTTCGCTCCGTAAAGGCTTTCGTTTTTTATATTATTTTACCGGAAACATCTTACAAGTTGTACTGCTCAGTGGCTTTTAAAGAAGTATGCACAGCGTCATTAATATGAAGAGAGAAAACTAAACCTAATTTTACTAAAAGATGTTGACATTTTCATTGAGAGAATTTGCTGATCCACCAACAGATAAAAATCACGGTGTCCCAGTTGTTCTGCTTGTACTCGAGGGTGGACCTAACACCATACGAACAGTGTTGGAGTCAGTCACCAGGAACCCCGCCGTGCCTGTTGTGATAGCGGAGGGCAGTGGTCGAGCAGCTGACGTTCTTGCATATGCGCACAAATTTGTTGCCCAAACCGATAACAGGTCAGTCTATAATCAATTCTAGGGCAGTAACGTTTACAACAAACAGTTGTCCACGTGCGTGGATCTTCTGTGTGTTTTACGGTTAGGTTCTTACACCCGAGATTGTCTGATATGTGTTCCATAACCCGGAGGATCTATAAAAAAAGGAGCGTTTTAAGGTGGCAGTTCGACATTTTCGAGGCCGAAAACTAGATATGTTAGCTGAACTTAAACTAAACTTTATTTTAATGTCGTTGCGCTGCGAGTGGTTGCCCATTCTCCCAAACCAATGGCTTATCTTTAATCGCTCGACGGCATAGATCTTGGCGTGAAAGTTGATTTTGTGATGGGAGGAAAACCGAGAGAAAAATCCCGGAGTCAGAAGGAGATCGACAAATCTCAGACCACATGAGAAGCCCAGGGTTCGATCCCTGGTCCACAGAGGTGGGAGGCACGAACGCTAACCATTCGGCCATCTTGACTCCCCTAGCCGCGATTGATGAAGATTAAGGCAAAGTATCCTGTGGAATAACGGGCTAAAAACTCGTTATGAAGCGGTATATTGAGATAATACCAAATACGAGTAGACCTCCTCGAGAATTCTCAAGGTGTGTTCTCCGAGTTTAACCCGCTGTACACACGTTAGCTTCGCACGAATAACCCGTGTAAATCGAAAAGGTTGTTACTTTTGAACCCATGCAAATAAGACTGTCGCAACCCAAAGGCAAACGTAATGCAACATTTCAACGCGAGCTACACAAGGATTGCTTCTATTGCAGTGAGGGCCAATATAGTTTAAGTTGATGGTTGTAAAGTGTTTTCGCCCTCTTCGTCGAACTTAAGCAACACGAAAACTGTCACCTTACTGTGGTAATTTCCCTGTATGGTGTAGGTCGTTTACGTATCATCACTATAGGCGGGCTCACACTAAAGAACACAAGTGCACTAGATTTATTCTTCGAGTGTAAACCGGGCCGAAAGTACTACTCTCAAGTGCGCTTGAGTTCTCCTTTGTTTCATTGGAATCTCAGCTTGTCGACTTCAAACTTGTTTGGACTTAACCAATCAGAACAGCGAAATCAATGTAGTGTTTCGCACGAAAAATGACTGACAAAGTGGCATTTTGCTTTTTTTTGAGTGTTTCTCGAGACGGCCTTTTAACATAGAAGTGTATTTTGACCGAGGTAAAAAGCGTACTTGGAATGCACTTGTGATTCTAGTGCGAACCGGCCCGGTTTCTAATATCTTGTGTGTATATGTGAGTGTTCATAATCCACTAATTTAAAAGCTAAACATTTTACGGTTGCTCTAGTGAGTTCAATGAGTTTGCTGATGTGGTGGAGCATCGTCATCTGTTGTTCAAAATCGAGAAAGCGTTTCCAGAGTGCGACGACGAATCTTGCATTCAGATATACGAGAATGTTCTCAAGTGCGTTAGCAACAAGAGATATGTGAGTACAACATTAGTATAACTAGATGTATCAGTGTGAAATATTAAAGTTTACGAACACACAAAAAAAAACGTTTAGGTTTTTTTGTTGATGCTATTAAAATGATAATATGTATATATACACAATTTAGCTTTAATTCAGTTTTCTTACTTTCACCCTATTTATACTGGACTTTTTTTTGGAGTGGCGCGTTGCAAACCCTTCTCCCTTTCCCCCTTGAATTCTATAACTATAAACGCTACTGCTTTAGCTGGGTGGTTATCTGAAAATAATAATCTTCACATAATTGAGTTCTGCTGATGACGTCAGCCGGTCTATAAAAATTCGACTTTTTTTAGAAAATTCTCTGTTTTATTTTCTTTGCCAATAAACTATTTTACCTAGTTTAAAGATAGAATGAAATGTATAATGTGACAAAAACTTTTGCACAAAACTTTATTAAAGCTGAAACGAGTAATGAATGTGCGAGTCAACAACATTGGCTGATAGCGGGTTTTGTTCATATTTTCCTAAATTATCTGTACTAGTTGGCCTTTTCCACTTTCAAGTTTTGAAAGATAGTATATTTTTAAAACAATTCTTAATTTCTTTTTATAAAATGTTAGGTTTTTAAATATTGGTTTCAAATAACACAACAAACATTCTATAGCTAAAGGTAGAAGTAAAAGGATTATGCATGTGCACTACAGGGCCGTAGCTAGCGTCAGGCAGGGAGGGCAAATGCCTTCCTAAATTTTGGACGGAAGTTGATTTCGAAGAATTATTTTTTTCAGTACAATGCAGTGATTAGCAGGGCCGTAACTAGCGTCAGGTAAAGAGGGCGAAAGCCCTCCCTAAATTTTGAATCTAGCTACGGCCCTGCACTACATACTAAGATTGCTTTGTGTCATGTTAAAAACCTTTTCAAGAACTCTACTGAATCACAAAGGAAAACGCATTGCTACAACAGATCCCATAGATGATCAGTCGGTACAGATGAGGTATTGATTAATTTTGTGTGGTTGTATATAATGCAGATAACTGTCTTCAGTGTGAATGAAGGAGGCGTTGATATTGACCGAGCAATATTGAGAGCGCTGTTGAGAGGTTGGTACTGATAAGTTGGTCAATGTAAACATACAAATTATCACTTTGCATATTAATGATTATTATTTCTCGGTAAACAAAAAGATATTTAGAGACTTTAGTTTATAAGAATTCTTTAAAATGGATGCTTGAAACAGATTATAACTGGACCTGTCCTATTTAAGTATTATCTATTTTTATGTTTGTTTTAAAAATAGTTCTCTGTGGAGCACTGGGAAAATGGTTTCAATAGTAATGAACATTGATAATAACAATAACCAACTGTGTTCTTACATTATCAAGACAAAAAAATAGGCAGTTAAAGACTGCATGTGACTCAAGGCAGAATGCATAACAACGGTAATTTAAGTTAAGAGAATGAAAATGCAAATTTTTTTTTTGAGTAGCGACTTTAGTATTGGTTTTAGCATAGTGAACTATAGTTTCAGAAGAAAAAGTTAAATATACAGTCGTGGACTATTAGAATTCGATATAACTTCGTAATCCGAAATAATCCTATCCAATTCGTAACCCGAGCCTTCGTTCTCTTAGCCAGCGAGATCTCCTTGACAACGATCACATGTTTGAATAACCGCTAGGAACGCCTGCTTCAATTGGAATGGTTACAACTCACTCATTCACTCATTCAAACCGATGACATAGTGACGAGAGGCCCATAAGGCCTTTCGTCACAAAAACAAGTAAAATTGTCTTCTAGAAACACACTCTATGACTATAGCTCAAGCACAGCTCATTGGCTAGCCGAACGAATCACGTGGTACCTCGCACAGGGCTACCCTCTTCTGATGCTGATGTCCCGGATCGATAACGTTCGTCCGAAATAAAAACAAAGCTAGATTAAACTTATTTTGTACGTTTTGCGGAGTCGACTGCACAAGAGATCGAGACTTATGGCGAATCACGTTTCCGTAAATACGAAGCCATTGATTCGCTTTCGCATTATGCGCCATTTTGAATGGTTACTTTGAGTTGTTTCTTGAGTAACATGAGAACTTTTCGTGTAGTCCAGTCATTCTACGCAAAAAAAATGGGTCAACCTCAAACCAACATTGTTTACATCAATGTGCTTGCTCAATAGACGGGTTAGATTAAATGTAAACTTTGTCAGATGAGAATGGGGGCTTGACAAACAAGGACAATCACAAATATTTACTTTTCTTCTTTGTTTTATTTCTTTGGACCGAAGTCAGCCTTTGAACTTTGCCAGTTAAGTTTTAAGCAAATGTACCAGGTGGAATGACCCGTTTTCCATAGTATACTGATAAAAACATCTTACTTGTTACATTTTGACCTTTGAAACAGTCAGTAACTCGTAGCACTTTCATTAGCACTGTTAACTTCTAGTAATATGACATTACTGTTTGCTGAACTCAACATTAGAGTTTTATGTAAACTAAAACTGAAATGACTGTTCGCGCATTACAGTATTATAGTGTGCGAATATTTTTTCGTTGATTTTTTTTATTAAACTATAAACTTAAACATACCGGCTGAATAGTTAGAGGACGTCAGTACAGAACAGTATCTTTTAAATCAATGCTGACGGAGTTATTGAGTTGGTTAATTTGGTTGTCGTTCACCTGCCGTACCAACTGTCTTCATTTGTAGGACAAAATGCTTCAGCCGCCGATCAGTTAAGTTTGGCTTTAATCTGGAACCGTGAAGACATTGCAAAGAGCGAGATATTTACTGAGGATCAGAAATGGGATGTAAGTTGTTAAATTTGTCAGGTAGTGCAAGAGTGAATGTATGTAAGGTTATCGGTCACAAGCGCTTAGCATGCAGTCTTCTCTAAAATAGTTTTCTCCCAAAAAGCCAGACAGAAATAGAATTATGTGGCCAAACCTGGCTCGGACGATTTAAGGATAATTGAGTTTAATTGTTCTCTAGTAAGTCTGTTTAATTGCAGGAATGTGTATTATACTAACCTAATGTTTTAAACTAGCTTCCTTCAAAGTGTAACATTGTCTTATATCTCTTAAAACTAGGTTAGGGATCTTGAGCCAATAATGACAGAAGCTCTTATAAACAATCGAGTCGAATTTGTGAAACTCTTGCTAGAGAATGGCGTGTGCATGCCGAAATTCCTCACTGCTCGTAGACTGGAGGACCTCTACCAAGCGGTAGGTACACGAATAGCCATCCTCAACTCACCCCTCTCATTATCACAGGTGATAGCCCCCAATAACCTACAAGTCTTAGCGACATGTAGGATATAGCCATGCAGGGGGGCATTGAAAGGCGGGGGATTATGATAGACGCCTTCAATTGGTTTCCCGTCGCTTGATCCATGCATTTTGACACCAAATATAACTTTACCGATATGTTAAATATAGATAACATCAAAACAACGGACTCTTCTATCGTGTACATACCTTTTATTAGCCGATTGTGAGGTCCGTACGACAAGTTTTGGACCGAGTTTTTTCCTTCCTTTTAGGGCCCAAGCGCCAAGCCGAGGAAACGAGGCTAATGAGATGTTTATTATATGGCTTTGTTGATTATTTGAAGCAAGTTAGGCTGTAATTGACAGCCGCTCCAGAACTAGAGGTCCGGTTACTTACGGACCTGAAATTGACCAGTCACAGCACGCGAAATCAGTCAGCCGTATAATAATCTGATATATCCGTGCAGTGTGTTCAGAAGACTAGTAATGTAATTGTTACAACTATAGGCGAATAGAATGGTTGTAATGGGACTTGGATCCAATCCTTTTACTACCCTAATACTATCTGTATTTTTAAATTTAGCGATTAAAGTACAGCGTCACTTTACGTCACTTGTTGGGCGAAGAGAAAAGGCAGAGTGACTTCAGACTGGTGGATTTGCCAGATGTGTTGTGGCGCTTGCTCCGGATCAACTTTGTGGCTGACCCCTGCGATGGGTATGGCTCAGTAAGGAAGGTAGGTGAAGACACCCTGCGATGGGTATGGCTCAGAAAGGAAGGTAGGTGAACACACCCTGTGATGGGTATGGCTTAGTAAGGAAGGTAGGTGAACACACCCTGCGATGGGTATGGCTCAGTAAGGAAGGTAGGTGACGACACCCTGCGATGGGTATGGCTCAGTAAGGAAGGTAGGTGAAGACACTTAAGTGATGGTGCATTACTAAAGGGCAAAAAGGTATTATCTGGGTGATGCAATGGAAAGAAACAACGCTATTCCGCAATTAACTTTCGATCGCATTTAATGCAGGTTAATTTTATAAATATTTCCTCAGTGTTACTGACTATCTTCTAAAGAAAATTAAAGAATACGTGCTTTCCTCCTACTTTGATGGCTTTAGCTAACTCTCTATACCTTTCCTTTGTATTTCAGTGTTAATGAAACAGCCAAATATCCAGTTTAAATTAAATCAACAATTATGCACAAAATCAAGTTCATCTAAAGTGACTTTACAAAAATTCCTTTAAGCGATTCTAAGAACAAATCAGTGAAATTTGTGATGTTTACTACTATAAGGAAATTCGAATCCCACATTTATAGCATTTATATGCAGTGTGAACTATAAAAGGCTCGGGTGGAACCCGTATTGGTTAGAACTCTGCGGAGTTAAATTTAAAAGTTATTATTTTTTCGGGACTGAAACTTGTTTCTCAAACTCTAACTCAAAAGCTGAAACCAAACGCGTTTTAAATTTCATCCTGCTGTAAAATCAAGAATAGCCCAAACACAGAAAGGGTCCGAGCTATTACATTTATTGTTAGAAATATTACATTAATGGTTAGGCAAACTATTACATCTACACTTACTACCACATCTACACTATTCTTATGGTTAACTTGTATTACGTTTACGGTTGATGAGTATTTAACTGATGGTTGGTAATACATTTATAGTCGGTATTACATTCATGGGTGATGCTACCCAACCTAACTTGATACTTAGCTTCGGGGTGTGAATTACGCTTCTTTCGATTTTAGGGGCTGGGCATCACAAACTCTGAGTTCTTCAGCGACACCAGGCAAGACAGCAGTTACTTGCCCCATCCCTTTAATGCCCTGTTCATCTGGGCCGTGTTGACCAACATGCAGAGCATGGCACTATTCATGTGGGAAAGAGATGACGAAAGCATGGCCAAAGCACTTGTGGCTGGCAGGCTGTACAAAGCCATGGCCAGAGAACTTGCTCGCGATGAATTGAAAGTGGAAATTTGCGACCAGCTTCAAGAGAATGCAAGGTAGGCCGGGAGTTCTTTTATAAACCAAGTTATGCCATAGGTGAGGAATTTGTGGCTACTGTTTCTAGAGAAGCGGCAGGTAGTCCAAATTTTCGGTTGAACTTCGGAACCAATTAAATGTTATGTACTTGATCACGTTGTAGAATTCAATCGAATAGTAAACAAAAATTTTCGATCATCAACGAGGGAGAGCGCTGTAGTAACGCGGATGCTATACGACGACAAAGATTGCACCCGATATTGCCCGGATGGCGATGTCATATTATTAATAATAATAATAATAATAATAATAATAATGATAATAATAATAATAATAATAATAATAATAATAATAATAATAAAATAACAATATTAATGGAAAACTTACTCGATTCTAATTTGCTAAGAACAAAGCAGTTAAAGTGTAACACCAGTGCAAACTAAAATTCTGGAATATGAATACAGTAAATTTTATGAGTCAATAATATCACGTAAAATTATGACGAATTTTGTGCGGAAACTATGAAAATTTTTCAATTTTTCGAGAAAGACAAATGGCCAAATTAAATCAACAAAGATTTATTTTGGTGACTGAAGAAATTATAGAACAACTGCGAATGGGGTGCAAAAAATGTCAACACCTCCAAACGCACGACGTTTTGGTATTGGACGACGTGGTGCGAGGAAAAGAGTATTGTTTTGAAAATGGAAGAACATGAACTGGTCGAGCTGAATTCCAGAAATTCTACGCCGAGGTAAACAACAAGAGCGGAGACGAGTATGAGCCTCAGCGCGAAACAGCAATCCACAGATGAAAATACCTGTATCCGGACAAATCCGTGGCCACTAATTACAAGCGCCCCACTGCTCTTCAATCCAGCCGCTGTCAGCGCGAATGCCACTCCAAGAGATTCCGATCAGGCCAGTTCATCCAAACTTGCATTGAATCAAAGTTCCATGACTGCATCACTCAATCCGACAGTGATGAGAACCGAAGGCCAGAATCTGTTGAACACTTTCAACAACTGTAAAGTTTTCTTCAATTTCAGCAAGAGCCGCAAGTCAAAGACTTCAAGGTTTGCTAAGCGTCGTCGGTACCACATCGAAAGTGATTCAGACACTGATTAAACAACGACTTTTCAAAACCTTTTGGCCTTGTTGTGGCGTGGAATAGTTCGCATATTTCTTGTGAATGTTGTGAGTTATCATGTTTGACGAACCGCTTTGAGTTTGAACATTATGGACTATTTCTCATCAGCCAATCACATCAATTAGAAAAAAAAGTGACACATGTCAAATCTTCACTTCCGCTACGCGAATTTTTTCATGTTTGTTATTAATAAGTAATCATACGACTTTTTTTCGTTCAATTTGGAATAAATTTGCACTCGTGAGTTTTTCAAATTTTGATACTTTTTGAAAAACTCACTCGTGCAAATTTATTCCAAATTGCATTCGAAGTCGTATGATTACTTCTACTACTACTACTACTACTACCTTTACCACTACTGCTACTGCTACTGCTACTGCTACTGCTACTGCTACTGCTACTGCTACTGCTACTGCTACTACTACTACAACTACTACTACAACTACTACTACTACTACTACTACAACTACTACTACTACAACTACTACTACTACTACTACTACTACTACTACTACTACTACTACTACTACTACTACTACTAC